>JAXISO010000306.1:0-44261 GCA_036785465.1 Colletotrichum agaves | reverse complement strand
TCTATATTAATAATATTATAATTTTTAATATAGACTTATATAAAGTATTAATATTTATAAAAGAGTTTATTTATAAAGTATTAATTAAAGGTGGGAGAGTTTTTAAATTTTATAAGGATAATATTAGAAATCTTAATACTATGGGGATTAATTACTACTATTTAGTTATAATACTTAGAGTAAATTAGTAGTTAATAGAAAAACTTTATAGTATTAAGAATTATAATTCTTTTAGTACCTTGGATTATATTTATAATATTATTCTAATTTAGAAGGGGGTAGGTATTTAGGATAACTTATTAATTAAGAGAGTAAAGATTTATAATAATTTAGGGTTTCTTAATATTCCTAACTTCCCTCTATATAATAAAAATAAAACAAGGTAAAAGTACTAGGGATCTATCTACCTAATCTATTTTCCCTTCTAAGTATATTTTACTATAAATTTTATTAACTTCCTTAAAATCCTTATAATTTAAGGAGTATACTCTTATTAATATTCTCTAATTTTACTATTTATTAATAAACTTAATTTTTATATATTTATTATTAAGTATAGGGATAATTCCCTTATTATAATAAATATTATATTTCTTAAGTAAGGACTTTAGTAATTCTATAAAGACTAGATTTAAATTATAGATTTTAATGCTATAAGTACTAAAAATTAATAGTATACTACTAGGTTTCTCTAAATTATAATCTAGGATTTCTAACTTTAATACCTCATACTTACTAGGGGTTAGGGTTAGCTCCTCTACTAGATTAATATTAATATTCTCCTATATTATAATATTATAAGTATAATTATTATTAAATTCCATAAAGTTATAGTCCTTATTAATAATTATTACTATATCTCTAGTTACCTCTATAGTTATTCTACTAATTTATTACTCTACTATTATTTATAATATATTAATTAATATATTACAAATTAAGGCAACTTTTAGGGTATTAATATTAATAGTTAAGTCAATAAGAAATATGTACTTAGTATAGAAGTACTAGGTATTCTTCTTAAGTCCCTTAATTTATAGTAGGGGCTTAAATATAATAGTAATAAATACCTTGGACTTCGGGGGAATCTTTACTTTATAAGTACTATTTACTCTCCTAGTAATATCCAGTTTTCAGTAATACATTATAGGAGCTTCTATATTAAATATAAAGTAGAATTTTATAGTGGATTTTATAAAGTCCACTAAGATTCTATAATTTTCACAGAATAGTATTCCTAATAAAAGCTTAGTGCCTAGGTTATTAACTACTCCTATAGTAATAATTACATATATATTAACCTAAATATTATTAATCTTACTAGGAATATAAAAGTTAAATATAATCTCCTTAGTAACTTAAAATATTAACTTAATAATTACTATTTTCCTTAGTTTTATAATATAGAATATTAAATTAATTATAAATCTTATAATTTAAGACTTTTTAATAAGAATTATACTTACTCTAGTATTAATATAAACCTTCTTTATAGGGCTTTTCTTATTTACCTTAATTTAAATATATAAATAAGATCTCTTAAGTACCTTTATTTACTTATAAGGCTTTAGGATTATATTAATAACTTAGCCTTTATTAAATTTTAGTATAGAAATAAGTACCTTACTAATAAAACTAATAAAGTTATTATTATTATTATTAATAATTTAGTTAATATCTACTAGATTTAGTACTTACTTATTAACTTATTCTACCTATATTATTTCTATTAATTTAATTAGCTCTAGTGGGACTTTAATAATATTTTTAAGAATATATTTATTATTAATAAGGTAATTTATCTCATTTTTATCATTATTTTTCTCCTAAATAAATTTAGTATTATTACTTATTTACCCTAGTTAATTATACTTAGCAACTCTCTTCCTATCTACATAAGTTCACAGGTTATTAAATAGTTTCTAGTCCTTCTAGTTAATATATTTATTACTTTATTAATTCTAGTTATTTTACTAATAAGGATATTAATATTACTAAGGTGGCTATTAATTCTAACTATAACCCTATTAAAAATTACTATAACTATATTAATTATTAAAGT
The DNA here is from genome assembly GCA_036785465.1 of Colletotrichum agaves. Lineage (NCBI taxonomy): Eukaryota > Fungi > Ascomycota > Sordariomycetes > Glomerellales > Glomerellaceae > Colletotrichum > Colletotrichum agaves. The sequence goes on along the minus strand of JAXISO010000306.1, from coordinate 42,199 downwards.
TATTACTTTATATAGTTCCTTTAATAGGTTTAGAGAAATATATTCCTAATAATAAGACTTGGAACTATTATCTTATTATAACATGTTTTTCCTCTACTATTCTAAGGAATTCCTTAATAGTATTCTTAGGTTTTAACTTATAGAGGAACTATTAGAGGGCTAGGTCTATTACATTATAGAAAATTATAAGAAATTACTATATAAGTATTTAAGTTCCTATTTATACTTATTTATACTTAAAATAATTCTAAATAAATTCATAAATATTAGTAGTATTAGTAATATTATTTATAGTGAACTTATTAACTTTAAGTTACTTAAGTACTTTAGCCTAAATTAGCCTAAAACATTATTAAATTACTACTTACAGGGTAATAAAACCTCCCTCTATATATTAGTATTATTCCTTAGGTCCAAGGTAATATTCCTACTAACTTAGGGCTTAATTCCTTAGGAGACTTAGTTAATAGAAAATAATATTTTTAATAATATTAGGAATAATAACTTTAGTATTAAGACTAGAGAACTAAAGGTTAACTTCTCTATAATAGGGTATATTTTAATTATAGAAAATAACCTCCTTATTATACTTATTATTTAGGGTTAATTAGAAAACTTTATATTATTATTAAATTCTACTATTATAAGGTAAATATTATATATATAGAGGGCTTAATTCTAGAGTAATAGTACTAGTTAATTAGGATAAATAAGTCTTAAATAATTATTTTAGAGATTACTCTACTACTCTTATAAAGTCTAGTAAACTAATAGTGGAAATTCCTATTAGTGGGGTAATTAGGGGTTAGTTCTAGAATTTTCTATAGGGGCCTCCTAGGGGTAGAAAAGTAGGAGCCCTAGTTAATAGTACTATTTATTACCTAAATTTATTTATATTTATTATAAGTAAGTATAAATAATTAAAATTACTATAGTTATTTAGAATTTATAATAGAGCTAGTATAAATTTTTTATTTATTATTTCTAAAGCCTAGCTTATTTCTATTAGGGGTCTTATAGGTCCCCTATAAGTTTAATTAATAGGAGTAATAATAATTAGTCTTATTAGTACTTTAAAAAGTTAATTTAGAATTAAGGAACTTTACTAATTTAGTAGAGTATTTAATTATAATTCTATAGATTTACCCTAAGTAATATAAATCCTCTTCTTATTATTAAATATACTTAAAAAGATTTATATTTTAGGGTATTCTCTAAAATAAATAAGTTCCTTAATTATAATATTAAGGATCTTATTATAGAGGTAAGACTCTATAGGGAATTTATTATATTCTCCTATTTATATTATAAGCTATATTATATTATTATAATTAATATTAAATTTATTAATTTTAATATTAATATTAGTATAAATAATTATAGTAATATTAATCTTAAATTCACTTAATATTTACTAAAAATTCTTAGAATCTAAGTATTTTTACTAGTATAAAATAAGGTTATATACTATATTCTATATTACTAATTTAAATACTAAGAATAAGTTCTCTATTATGCTACTGGACTTCTTGGATATTAAGGGTGATTTCTCTTGGGTCTAGACTGGATAAGAGAACTTATTAATTAGAAAACTAAAAAAGAAAATAAACAGTTGTACTACTAAATATTATAGTCTTTTTATTAGAGTGAATTAGTAGTAGAATAATAGAGACTATGAGAAGAATAATAGAAAGACTACTAAAATAAATAATAATATATATAATATAATGGATAATAACTTGCTTGAATTAATGAATTAAAACTAGGGATAATAGCCTCCTTATATCCCCTGGGATCCTATGGATTCTATTATTCCTTCTAATAATATTAGTGGAAAACTTGTAATAAATATTCTCTAATTTATTATATTTTTATTTATTTTATAATTAATAAAGGCTCTATTAATTTATTATTTTCCCTTAATATAGACCCTTAATTCTACCTTAAAATAGTATAATTAGGCTTTATTTTATTTTAGAGTATAATTCCTCTTATTATTCTTATTTATTAAGTCCCTAAATAAATATAATTTATTACTATAGTATAGTTAACTATAATTTTTATAATTTAAGTAATAAGGTATAGTATAGTCTTTTTATTTATAAGTATAATAGGTAATTAGTTTATAGGGACCTCCTAGTAAGTACTTTAGAGTATTAAATATTTCTTTTTAATACTTATTTAACTTACTTTTATTAATATAATTTATAATAGGGTTTTCTATATTTTTCTAGTTTATACTATAATTATTAATATAAGGTAGTCTCCTAGTAAATTCCTAGTTCCTTAGTATAATTCTTATATTTTAAATATTAATAATAAATTTAGTATTCCTAGTTTTATTATTTAATTTAATTTTAGTTCTTAGTAAGTTATTAATTATAATAAATTACTAAATCTTAAATAAGAGTTACTTAATAATACTAGTTACTTATATTTTCTCTAATTATTAATAGGAGTACTTTACCTTAATTCCCTTATAAAAATTAATAAAATTTTAATAAATTTAACTAAGTTTTTAGTATATATATTTTAATTAGTCCTAGGTACTAAGTATATATAAGTCTTTATTAATTATACTACTAATTAATTATTCTCTTATTTATTCCTAAGTAATATTCTTAGTTTTATTATTATATTTAATTACTATATAAGAGGTTTATTACTTTATTATAAGTTCTTTAAGGTACTAGGTAGTAAATAGAATTCTCTTTAAGTTACTTTTAATATTATTTATTTTAAATTAGGTATTTAAATTAAATATAAACTAATTATAATTAGTTTAGTTACCCCCCTTATACTTTAGTATAGGGAGATATTTTCCTTATATTTTAATTTAGAATCTCTTAATAAAAGTATTCTAGTAAGTAGGTAGTAATTAAGTTATTAGTAGAATACTTACTAAGTAGATTAGTTTTCCTACTTTTATAGTCTTTAATTATTCTTATTTTTACTTAAAGTATATTTTATTTTCTTTTTTTATAATTAATTAATTAAGGTCTACTTCTATTAATTAATTAACTAGTAGTTCCCTAGTATTTTTATTTTAAGTTTATATTTTATTCTATTTCTTATTATTATAGTCTTCCTATATATTAGCTAGTAATATTAATTAGTCTCTATTAACTTAATTCCTAGGGAATCTCTAGGAGAGTTATAATATAATATTTATTTTATAATAATTACTTTAATAGTTTATACCCCTATTAAATAAGTAGAGAGAAGAATATATTAGAGGTATATAATATAGAGTAAAGAAATTAGTATATTAAGTAAAGGTTAAAATTATTCTTCTCTAACCCCCCTCTCCTAGTATTAGGGGGGTTATTGCTACCTATATAGAGACCACCCGCTAGGTCCCCAGAGGTCCCCGGAGGCCCCCATAGGTCTCCGATGGTCTCCGGATGTCCCCAGAGGTCTCCGGCACGTGACACTGGCTGACTTCTGGTCATACTAGCATGCCGAGACCTTTCCTCAGGCGCAGCAATCTTTCAACGAGTACTTCAGTTAAAGGTTGCATGATGAACAGGACGCAGCCTCTGCCACGATTTACAGTGAAGACGGGACTGAAATCGAGGATGAAACCGATATTTAAGTCGTCAGGGTAACTCAATTGCTGATGCTGATCTTCTTCCCGTGTTTGTAGCTGCTAAAATTTCTGCTTCGTACTTATAGGCCCCAATACCTGAGGTATGTGTTACTGCACCCCTCCGTCTCTGAGAAGATGCAGATACCAGGCTTTACAGCCTCAAGTGATCCGAAGAAGCGGGGTCATATCGCAGCAACGTCAATTCCTGCGTCGTTTGAAGCAAGCTCTCTTCAGCCAGAACAAGCTGGCAACCGACGAGACATGACAGTTGATTATCAGTGTTCTCAACGTTCTAAGAAGAACATAATATTACGTTGCAACCTGAAGACTTTGTAACTGAACCTTGCAGTTTGTAGGAGGAGTAGAGTACGAGCCTTGCCCCAGCCGCGTTTCGCGAAGACAAACTCACCTACTGCCAATACAACTTCGCGTTAGAAACCATTCTCACAGATTTCTCTATCGTCGTCCTACCTTTGGCAATTCTTATCTTGGCTGTCAAGATATGGTACTTGGTCACTAGCATTGCCTTCTTGGAAAAATGGCAGAGCGCAAGGGGCGTTTCAACAACTGAGTCTTCCTTGAAAACTGAAATCAAAAGCAGAGAATTCAAATTCAGAAGGCGTCTTTTGTTCGTAGTTCCAAAACATAAGGAATAGAGTCAGTGAATGGGAACTCATGAATTGACATTATAGATTTTCTTCGCACTCGTAAGAGGGCCACACAGGCGAACACTGCACTCACACCTTCTATGGCCCACAGTGTAAAAGCCCAAAGATATCTGGGATGTAAACCCTTCGAGCTTAATTTCTTAAAGACGCGACCTAGAGCTAGAACGAAGCCGATCACATGGCCAATGAATAGACGATGCAATGGAAATCGACGGAATTTTGGATACACTGCTAATCGCATTCAAACCGTCAATGTAAAAACTGCTTAAGTTCTGAAAGCCCAAGGCACCGTCATGACTCCTCATTACGGCCTCGATGGCCGATTTATCCGACGAATGACGAACCAGTAGCAAGGTACACGGGCAAGATAGGTAAGGAAAAGGAAAAGTAATCAAAATCGGGCCAAATTGAGGAGAATAGTTGTGTTCCGACATTGTTTGAAGGTCATGTTCTCTGTTCGGCAGTCAAGGATTGGGGCCGATTTTTTTTCCCCCCGACTAGAAAATCAAGTCGAGAAATGCTGCAAGCAGCTGATGGTATTCCTCGATAGACCAGTTCTGTTTTGATGTCTTGGCTTCGTGATGTAAACCTTGGTCACCATGAACATTTCGGTGTCTCGGTGAAGAATTACGTCAACTAGCAAAGTACGTATCTGAAGTCTCCAGGTATTGGTGTCTCCACACCCCGCGATTTCGGACGCAGCAGACTGCAAGTGCATGTGCCGGCACGTCAAGTCAAGCTTCTATCGCTCTCCAAAAAATCTCCAAGGGAAAAAAAAAAGGTCTCAGCAGCCGAACTCCCTTCGACAACCAGCTGATCGAAATCCCACCATGTCGACCGCGATAACCGCCCCCGCGGTGACCAAGGATGACTCGCAGCCTGTTAAGAAGGGAGGCCCTACGGTCCTGCGATCTATCATCGCTGGATCTACGGCCGGCGCCCTAGAAATTGGTGAGTTTAGACCGGCGCAACTTCGCCGAGGCCACAGATTGCTGACCTGGCACAGCCATTACATACCCTGCCGAGTGTAAGAAGCCTACGATCGAGCGACCTCCTTCAAACAGCCTCTGACCTGCCGCGACAGTTGCCAAGACCCGGTCACAATTGAATCGCCAATTGACCGACGGCAAGAAGCTCCCCTGGCCGCCGTTTGGCAAACAGTGGTACGCTGGATGCACGACGCTGATCATCGGCAACTCTTTGAAGGCGGGAATTCGTACGTAGACAACACGCTCGGAACGTTGGATTGCCGGTGACTAACTGCCCCAACCTCACAGGATTCGTCGCGTTTGACCAGTACAAGAAGCTCCTCGCCGATGCCGACGGCAAGATCTCAGGCCCGAAGACGGTGATTGCCGGCTTCGGCGCCGGCGTGACCGAGTCCGCGCTGGCCGTGACGCCGTTCGAGAGCATCAAGACAACGCTGTACGTGACTCGGGCGACCGCGCTTATAGTTCTCCCTGACTTGTAGTCCCCAGCATCGATGACAAGAAGTCCCCCAAACCCCGTATGCGCGGTTTCCTCCACGCCGTACCCATCATCGCCCGCGAGCGCGGCCTCCGCGGCTTCTTCCAAGGATTTGTGCCGACGACGGCTCGCCAGGCCGCCAACAGCGCCGTTCGGTTCGGCGCCTACAACATGCTCAAGCAGATGGCCGAGTCTTACACTGCGCCGGGCGAGAAGCTCGGTGCTGTCGGTACCTTCGCCACGGGCGGAATCGCTGGTCTGATCACGGTGTATGCCACCCAGCCCCTCGACACGATCAAGACGCGAATGCAGAGCATACAGGCACGGACGCAATACGGCAACTCATTCCGTTGCGCGGCCATGATCTTCAAGCAGGAGGGGCTCTTGACATTCTGGAGCGGTGCGTTGCCGAGGCTGGCTCGTCTGATTGTGAGCGGTGGCTTGGTGTTTACCATGTACGAGAAGAGCATGGACCTGATGGAGAGGGTAGACCCGGAGGGACGATACATCTAAAAATGGCTTGCGTTTCATAATATGACGGCATATGGGTCTAATCTTCTGGTATAGAAACACTATACAGGTTACGGATGTTGTACATGGTGCTGTACATAGGGGTCAGGCTGATGCACCTCCCCAACGGAAATGACCCTGTCCGCCTTCGCGTATTCCACAGGATATAATGTGGAAATGTGGTATTACTCGCTTATGTTTAGTGTTGTCCCCCTCCCATCACTGGAATCTGAACATGCCGCTCAACTTCTTAGACATGTTCTGCAACCAACCTCTCGTTGGGGCTTCCTCGAGCTCTCTCAGCAAATCGTTGAAGTATGTCGGCTGGCTCTGGGGCTCCAGCAGCTCGCCGTTCAATGGGAACTATGCACGTTAGCCGGGTCGAATGACAGGGTCGGCTCGACCAGTGTTCGCACCTGCTTCTTAAACCTGTCGTCGGCCAAGGCGTACAATGCATTCGCCTGTTTGAGCTCCTTCAACTCGTCGACGGCGGGGTTCGCGAACCTCTTCTCGAGACCCCGGGCGACAAATTCGGGGAACTGGACTTCGGGACGGAGGTTATCCTTGGGCCATAATGACAGGGCGCGCTGGAAATGCTTGTACGCTTGCTATGTGAGGAAACGTATTAGCGATGCGACATGCAGTTTGGGGGGGGAGCCACGGCGGCTGCGAAGGGAGGACATACACTCGTTGATCGAGCCATTTTGACAGTGGGGGGTGGGAAAAAAGGATAGAGGGAGGATGTCACCCTTCTAACATGGTCTCGCCGCAAAAAGAGGATCCCGGGCGGTCGAGGGGTGTAGTGGTTTGCGACGGGATGGCGAAAGTCGCGGGAGTCGAGCCACCGTCGTCGACGTCAAGGATTTCCGGGTCGGATGGCAGATCTCGCAGAATTAAATTTCTTGCATCAGCGCCGGATGGGGGTTCGCTGCGCCGGAGCTTACCGCAGTTGGAAGGGGAACACTCAATCTGGGATGACAAGTGGGGGAATTATTGCAAAATCGATGATTGGGTCAATGACGCCCTTGACAGTCGAAGATTGCGGTACGTATCTGCTGCCGGAACGTGCTCCAATCGATGGCATTCCTTCCCTCGGCTGAGGCAGCCGTTTTCTTCCCCGCTGCCTTCGGGGGAACAATATACCCATTCCCGGGTCTCACCTGCGCACTCAGTCCTGTCTCAGGATCTCAGCGTTGTCTCGTGAAGTGACTAAGGGAAGCAGCACATAGTACCTTAACCCCGAGACCGCCGATGACCGGGCCGGAATTCAATGAATTTTTGTCCCCCACTGTGACTAGCTAGGTACCTTAAGGAGGTAGAAGGCCCCCTGGCCGTTAAAGGGGGCCTCCACCTCCACTGCCACAGGGGCTTCTCTCTAGGCATTTCAGCGCCCTGTATTGCCCCCAAAAGCCTGCCAAAGGTCTGCTTAAACCCGCCTTACGTAAGTCAGTGCAGCAGTGAGCACTCGGTCGTGCGACAGCCCAGAGCACCTACCCCAAAACACGCCGAACGGGACTCTTCCTTGTCCTCCTGTGTTCTTCGTCGTCCCGTTCTCTTCCACTTCCTTGCATTTATTCTTTAGCAACTGTCCAACACGACAAATCCCCGTCGTTCCTTTTGTCGCCTTGCTCGCCTCTACGGCGTCATTCCTACGATACCTCATCCGTTCGACGATCAATCTTCCTTTTTTTCCCTCTTCCTGCTTCTCCTCGTCCAGATCCTTTTCTTGCGTAATTCTCTTCTCACTCGCCTCCACTACCCTCCGTCCGAAATCGATTGCCTTGTCCCCCGGTCTCTTTTCACCGTTACCACTAACGCTAGTTGTTTCGTCCTCCGTGGCGAGAAAGGGGCCGCCTCGTTCCAACAATCTTGAAAAAAAAAACCAGGGCATCCGTCAAAATGGCTGGAGGTTACGAAAGGGTATGTTCTAACATCCGTCTTTCGGGCTGCGTTTACGTTCTCATTCGACTGACACTTATTCGTAAATAGGTTAATGCCCACGACCACGACGACGAGTTTGACGCGCCCAACTCCGCACCGCCAAGACGGTCGCAGCCCATACCCAACTCACCGCCCCCCTCTTTCCACTCGAGAGCGTCGTCGCGCGAGCGCAGGGGAGTCGATCCGACCCTCGCCGACGCCTTCGATACCGACGGTGACGATAGCGATGACGACGCCGATGACCGACAGCGCCTAGTCCGCGCCGACTCCACCCTCGCATCCCGCGACCCATCACGCAACCCGTCTGCTCCCCAGACCGAGAGACATGTCACCCAGCTGCCTCCGACAGCAGCCACAACGGCTGGTGGCCCGACGACCCCGTTCCGCATTTACGGCAGCGGCATTCAGAATGAAGGCGTGTTTTCCAATCTGACGGCGAAGCCCGAGCGCGGAAGCGAGGTGAAGGAAGAGCAACCTCCGGTACGTGCATCTGCCATGGGCAGAACAAACAACTGTGGCAGGTCGGCATGCTAACATCTGCTAGACGTACGAACAAGCCGCCGCTGACGCCGCGCCCCCGTACTGGGAGACAACTATCCTTGCCCCCGGACTTGGTGGCCCCGACGAAGTTTACATCGACGGCATGCCGGTTGGCTCTCTCTTCAGCTTCGTCTGGAACGGCATGATCTCCATGTCTTTCCAGATCGTCGGCTTCATCCTCACCTACCTTCTCCACTCAACTCATGCGGCCAAGAACGGATCTCGCGCCGGCCTCGGTATCACGTTAATTCAATATGGCTTTTACATGAAGGGCTCTACGGAGGGTGATCACCCACCCAAGATGAATGGTCAGGATGGGTACGCAGCGCCTCCCGACCCAAACTCACACAATTTCGACCCCAACGCAGTGACGGGCGAGAGTGGTGGCGGCGTAGCGGACATCACTGGACAGGAGTGGATCGCGTACATCCTTATGGTGGTTGGATGGTTTGTCCTGATCAGGTCCATCAGCGACTACCTGAGGGCAAGGCGCCATGAGCAGCTGGTTCTCCAGAGTCCCGACCGTGGGTTGCCCGTGCCTATCATTGCCGAGGGCGAGTCGACCGAGAGGGTGGTATAGCGCTGGTGTTTTCGCGTCACGTGCCACAGAGCGATGTGTCGTGCTTGATGTGGCCACAAGGCCAATAGCTTTTGACTGTGGCATCTGTTTCTTTGCGTTGTTCTAGTGCTAATGGAATGGGAACTCAAGGCGTAGGGTAATTTATACATATGGTGTCATGGGGGCAAGAAGCCTTCCTCAGCTCAATCCTGACATCCGGTAAACCCTTTAGTCAAAAGACATTTTTTCAGCGATCAGCGAAAAATCACGGGAAGCATACTACATGCGCGAATGTGATGCTTTGAATCGACACTCAATATTCCCTCCGCAGCAGACAACCAGATTGGTGCTCATTCCAGCTCCTTTAGTGGTTGCGTCGGGATGGTCCGCTGGCGGGGCCCAGAGGTTAGCGCTAGGGGTGCTATGAGATCGATTGGGGTCGCTAGAACGCTTATCAATAAGGTTCCGCGAGGCCCCCGCCGCTGCAACGGTCCGCTGTGACGGCCCCTCATCATGATGGAAAGCTGGAGCTACTGGGGGAAGAGTTGCATCATCTCACACCTCATCAACAGCACCTGACGTCGGCTCTTCTCCCTCGCCCCCTATTTGGATGGTCGGCTCCTCTAACCTTTTTCTCGAAACATGATGAACTGCTAGACAGCGTGTCGATTGCTTCACCTGACGTTCTTCCGCGCAACATAACACCCTGCATACTGACCCTCGCCGTCTTATATACGACCCTCGCTCGCCACCACGATTCCTCCATCCTCGTGCATGCGGAGAGCTATCAAGCTCCTCCCGAGCACCAGATCCAAACACACCGTCCGCCAACTGCACCAGTCACGCCCTCTAGCCTTCGAGATGGCCTGGCGAAGCTCCGGCGCGTCCAACAGGGACCTCGTCGAGAACATGTGGCGGCACGGTCTCATCAAGGACCAAAGGGTCAAAGACGCCTTTCTCAAGGTAGGCAGCAGAGGGGTGGGGGGGCACTTGTCAATGAGATATATCATGGAATTTTTCAGAGAGTGCCAAACTAATCCGGGACACCAGGTCGACCGCGCCCACTACGCCCCCGTCGCTCCCTACGAGGACTCGCCCCAGTCCATCGGCCACAAGGCCACCATCTCGGCGCCGCATATGCACGCCACCGCCGTCGAGTCCCTCCTCCGCCACGTCGTACCCTCCGCCGCCAACCCGGCCCCGCGCGTGCTCGACATCGGGTCCGGCTCCGGATACCTTACGCACCTCCTCGCCGAGCTCGTGGGCGACGAGGGTCTCGTGGTCGGGCTGGAGCACATCGAGGCGCTGAGGGATCTCGGGGAGGCGAATATGACCAAGAGCGCCGAGGGGAAGGAGCTTCTGGAAAGCGGGAAAGTGAGGTTCCGCGTGGGGGACGGGAGGAAAGGGTGGGTCGAGGAGCCGAGGGAGAGTGGTGGCAGTAGGCACGACGACGCAGGGTGGGATGCCATCCATGTAGGAGCCGCGGCTGTGGAATTACACCAGGAGCTGGTGGATCAGCTGCGGACGCCGGGGAGGTGAGTTTCAATTTTGCTGCTGCTTCGTGCGTAGGGAGGAGGGATCTTGACGCTGACCTTGGGCGGCTTTTCAGAATGTTTATTCCTGTCGAGGACGAGACCGGGTATGATCAGTATGTTTGGGCCATCGACAAGAAAGACGATGGATCGATTGTCAAAGAGAAGCTGTTCGGGGTGCGATATGTCCCTCTCACGGATGCGCCCAAGGCTTGACGAGGAATGGTTTGAGGAGCTTTCACGTGCCTATCTGGTGATGGAGAGACAATCCGCAAGCGCGGAAGGTGAGACATTGGAGTGTTGGCTGAGGAACGAGAATGACAATATTGTTCGCCGCTGGAATCGTACATAACCCCCCCTTTCTTTCCGTCCCTTCATTTTCATTTTTAAGGAAGCATGGCCAAGGTAACAATATTCAGATCGTCAGAAATGATGATGAATGCGAAGGCATGATATGGACTTCACGCTTTGATGAAGTAGTGCTTGCTCTACCGTCACGCCTCAAGCCAATGTCACCTGCGATGTCAGCGTCGTTCGTCTTCGGTGCAGGTGATGAACTATAGATCTCATGTCGAAATAGTTGAATGCAATCATAGGTTCGCAGAAGTGCACCGGCGAGAAATCTCCATCCCGTGCAGTCTCGATACTGCCGCATGCGAGCCAAATTATAGACTTGCGGATGGGGAAGATTTGTTTCGAATCAGAATTGCATTGCAAACATATCCCAAGCAGAGGTTTTCAGGTAACAGGAAGTAACTCTTTGAATAAGAAAAGATTGGATATAGGTTGTAACACATGCGAGGGCAGGTTCCCAGACCATCCACCTCTCATACGTGGCGCAGAGAACGACGCCCCCCGAAGATGAAAACGCCTCGTAAGTCATAGAATCATCTCAGATCCGGTTCTGCTCTTCCTCTTTCACACCTCCTGTTTGTCTCGCAACCATCTTGCCATTTAACTTCGTATACTCTAGCACCGTATTGCCGATCCGCGGCAGGTGTTTGATGCTGAGGAACGCCTGTCCGTGATCCATGCCGGCCAAGTACATGAGCTCCAACTCGCCCTGTCCAGACCACCGATCTGGCGTCGTTGACCACTCATGTTTATCGGATCGGCTAAAGTTCAAGTCGCCAAAATAGACATAGCTAGCCACTGCGTCCGGGTCAGTCACGCAGTCTTCACCTCCTAACACCACGGTCGTGCGCTTTCCTCGCAACTCTGGTGTCCAAAGAATGAAGTCTTGCCAGCGGAAGCGCCGTGCCAGAGTGTGCGCAACCATGGCGTCTGTGGCCACGAACCATATTTCCCACTCGTTGCCCCACTGTGGCTTGCGCCTAGTGAAGTTATAGGCAACAGCTGGGAGGTGCAGGAGGAGGGAAACGGGGTCGATGAGAACGATGGAGTTTATACGTCGGGCTATGTCAGGCTTTTTCAGAAGTGGCGCAACGAAGAGAGTCCCGAAAGAGTTGCCAACGAAGACGAAATCGTCATAGTTTTGTTGTCGAATGATCGCGTCCATGCCGGCCACCAGCTCGTCCGTGGGAGGAAGAGGTGGGCATATACGCGAAGAGACGGGAAGGATCTCGACACATAGGACGCCTACATCCTTTGGAATGGTCCAGAGCCAGTAGAGATAAGGTAGGAGACCAACCCCAACTCCGTGGATGAAGAGAATAGGGCGCTGAGTCTTGGAGGTGTGCGGCCGGCAGTAGTAGCTTAGTTGGGAGCTGTTAGACTCATTCAACGAGACAAGAGTCATCGGGCGTAGAGGGAAGACCGAGAAGAAGGTGTTGCGGGGTTGACGATAAAACTTGAAGCCCCTTATTAGAAGCAATATGAATACCAAGACGTCAAGTCCTCCAACTGTCTGCAGAGACCGGTCAGCCATCGAACACATCAGGTGACCATGCGGTGCTTACCAAATAGAACAAGAGGCTTCGATGCCGGATGTCGATGGGGTCGAAGCTGAGACGCATGGGCTTTGAATCTCCATAGCCTCTTTTGATCGTGACACCAGCGCGTTCCTCCGCGTCTGTGATGTACTCTTCAAGCTCGGCGTCATGCTCGCCCGGGTTTCCTTGCTTATCGAACAAAGCCCACATCAACCAATCTTTCACATTCTCCCTCCGAATATCGCCGAGTTGAGCGTTGCAGTGCCATCTACGGATGTACTGCTCTACGTCCGGCGCATGATCCAGTCCTTTGTAAAAGAATTGTCGTCGCTCCGCCTGGGATAGTCTTCCGACCTCGACAACTGGCTTCTGTAGATGCGATCGATATGGTAAGTAGAAGGCGAAGTAGAAGAGTATTTCGATAGCGCCGACAACTTCAACGAAGATCGAGAAGGGATGTGCGATCCCAGGTACTCCTGCAAGAGCGAAAATGAACCAAAAGTAGAGGAAACAAAGGAGTCCAAAGTATTGGAAAAATACCACCATGGACCTCACGAGAATGAGTTCCGGAACCGACTTTCCCACGAGCATTTTGAAGACGTTTGCGCGGTCTGGACAGTTTGTCGATGGAAAAGCTGTCAAGTCCCTTGGCGTTGACGGTGGCTAGCAAGTCATCGTGAAAGGTGAAGGAGCGGCATGCCAAGATCTTTAATGTAGACATCAAGACATGGATCTACGAAACGGCATGGATGCACCCGGGAGGCTGCAGACACGGCCGAGGAAAATCTCCTTGTATCTACGCTTGTGATTTTTGATTCGGTAACATGCTCACAGCAAGATTCGAAGTGCATTCCCTGCATTGCTGGATTCCAGACTATGTTGCTACCAGGATCAGATGAAAGTAAAACGACCCTGCGGTGACCAAGCTGGCGGACTCTGGACCGGAACGAAACGTCACGGTCTGTGCTATGAGGTAGAGTTGGCTTTGGGGAAGATAACTGCGAGTTCATGCAGGGACTTGCTTGTCTCTCAAGTCATTGTGATGCCTGCGTGGTCGAAGCCATGTCGAAGAGTTATTCGGGGATCTCAGAGTCGAAGCCAATTGCCCGATCAGGACGGGAATGATGCACGAGGGAACGGTGGGGTTGCAATTTGGCCAGGATGGATGTCGGGGCTGCCACGTCGAGTCGACATATGCCATCTGGTGAGATTGACAAGTGGAAGTGCCATCACGAAGATGAAGACGGCTTCCAGTTCGTTTCATCCCGTCGAAATGCATAAAACCAGAGCGTAGTGATTGGAATTATCTACCGAGAGAGCGGCGTTGATGAAGAGATACTCTTGAGGAACGAGTCGGCGAGGAAGCTTGTGGAGGGAGAGTTCGAATACGGCGGTCTGCGATTGTGAACTATGCCTTTGCGAGGACGTTGAGAGCATGGAAAATTCGTTGAGCTTCAATAGTGCGAGGCGCAGGGTTTCGCGCATGGAGGAGGGACACGACGTTGACTAGGTATCGTAGGTTGGATGTTCTCGTGGAGTTGGACGCTTGTAGAAACAGAAACACAGTGAGCGGCAGCGCAGAGGCAGACCATGCAGCCAACCAACGATGCCCTTGCCTGGCAGGGAAGCAGGGTCCACCTGATGACCAGCTACCTACCTATCGGAGAGATGGATCTTAATTGCTCTAATACTGCTTCGCTCTAGCGGCAAGCCACTCACGTGAGATACTGATATTTGCCTGGGGGGCTCCATTTTCACCGATAAGTGCTTGATCCACTTTCTTTATCTCGCCCTCCGACTGGACGCCACCTTCCACGGCAGAGCTGGGCGGGGGAACATTTCAACCGCATTCCTGCTATTAGTCCCACCTCCAACCGCCTCGCAGCCGGGCTTCGCTGACGCACAACACCCTCGTGGCTACCGGGGGTGTTGTTGACGTGCAGCCATGTAAGCCACCCGCGGTGATTCGGGTCAACATTGAGCCCTTCGAGGCCTTGAAGTCGGACTTTCGCTAGGTTGCTATGCTGCCTTGAGCAGTCACCGTGGCCTGCGGAGGGATTATAAAAGCTGATATTCGCCGCGCTTATAAGCCACAATGAAAAGGTCCATCTTCATTTTCATCATCAACATCCTCTTCATCTCAATACCTTCACTGTTGTGACAGAATATTTGTCACCTACCTCTTCGGTGCTCTGTTCTAAATCAAACGCTTTCGTCCCAACTCATCCGACTCCGGATGCCTCTGTCGGACTCTCACGGCACCACACATCTGATCCCATCGGCCCGGATCTCCTTGCTCGCAATCGAATCTAATGTCTAACAAGATGCAATCCGCAAAGACCATCCTCTTCCTGGGAGCCACCGGCGGCTGTGGCTTGTCCGCCCTGCGCCGATCTCTCGACGCCGGCTTCACGTGCATCGCTCTCTGCCGGACGCCGTCTAAGTTGACCTCCGTCCTCTCTCCGGAAGCCTATCCCAGGCTCCAAGTCGTTCATGGCAACGCGCACGACGCCACGGCCATGGCCAAATGCCTCGTCTTGCCTCATGACGCAACCCGCTTCGTGGACTTCGTCGTGTCCACAATCGGTGCCTGGTTCGAGATGCGTAAGATGACTCTCGAAGATGCCCACGTCTGCGAAAAGGGCATGACGGTACTCCTCGACACCATCAAAGCACTTCGAACCGAGAGAAGCGTAACTGGGAACCCTCGTATCATTGGACAAAGCAGCACCGGCATCTCCAAGTTTGGAAGGGACACGCCGCTTGTCATCTACCCTCTCTACAAGGGTCTTCTGCACACCCCGCATGAGGACAAACGCGCTCTGGAGGGGCTACTTTTCAACTCTGACGAGGACTGGACCGTACTTCGCGCTAGTTTCCTTACTAACGGGCCGGAAGTACCAGATCATGCGGTCAAGGTTGGAGTGGAGGACCCTGTCAAGGGAGTGGAGAAGTTGGCCATTGGATATACCATTTCTCGAGAGGATGTTGGCAAGTGGATGTTTAAGAACATCTTGAGCAAGGATGGCGAGGATAGATATGTTCGCAAGGTTGCGATCATTACCTACTGAGCATAGTGTTATGATCATTGATGCCCTTCTGTCATTGTGGATCTAGATAGTAGATGCTTCTTCATACCCGACGTTTTATAGCGATACCGCAATTAGCTATGATTGAATCAACTCTATTTGCCCAGCCATAATCAAGCTCCCTTCTGTTGTTGAGATTCTGTCTCTTGCTGACGTGGAAATTTCTGTGGTGAATTCAATTCAGCGCCGTTGAAAATTCCATCAAACTGTCCTTCGGAAGAACCCAACAATGTCGTCGATGCCGAGTGGTTCGTTGAACCAATGACCGCCATCTTCATATTCCCGCCATTCTACCTCTGTCCCTAGGACGTGGCGGAGACTATCCCGCAAGACGCGTCCGTATTTTACTGGTACGACGTCATCATCGGTGGAGTGACTGAGCAATATCGGCGTTTTTCTCAACTCTGGCGACTTTGAGCTTGTTCCCAGCTCGGGAGTAAAAGCTTCCTGAAGACACCGAAGAGTGTGGTCAAGGGAGGCGTCATCTCTCTGCATCACGGATGCCAGAGCGAGAGGTGCCCAGCTGCACTGCCCTATCAGCCCTGCAAAGCCACCTCCCCCAGAGAAGAAAGTCGCGATGGCCGTAACGAAGCCCTGGCTGATGCCACCCAGGTATATCCTGTTTCGGTTGACGTAAGCTGATTCTTGTTCAATAACGCCGAGTATGAAGTGGATGCTATCCGAAAGGCCCGGTTGCTGCAGTTCAGGCCTCTCATCCGGGTTCTCGACCGACCACATGTCGAACCACTGCGAGAGGGGCGAGTTGAATCGCTCAGAATGAATTTTGGAAGCGCCAGGGAAGACCCATTTGAAGCTCGGAAACAGATCTCGCAATGTTCGTGGTTGGCCCGCTGGATGAGATGCCTCGCTTTCGAAGAGCTCGTCGGCGAATTCCCGACAGTCGCTGTCTCTGCCGTGGAGCAGAATGACTGTGTGAGTGTGTTCAACGCCTCCAGCAGGGCCGACGCAATGTAAGCTGTGTCCCATCTCTTCCTCTCCTTTATCGTGACGTGTGTTTGCTGCTTGACGAAATGATAATTCCTGCCTGGCTTTTTTTGAAGAGAAAAAAAGGCAGAAAAAAAAACGGTGTGACCCACGTGCAGACAGTCAGTAGCGTAAGAGTGAGAAAGTAAGATACATCTCGTACAACCCGGAAGGCACACCGGCACAAGGCCACGTTCTTACCAACAACAAGAAATTCCAAATTTACCAACAGTCTGACTTGGAAGAGCATCGGTCTTATAACATATGTTTGAGGTAACTGAAGGTCGTCAGTTCGAGCCTGGCCGCAGACTGCCTTCTTATTGGTTTCCTTTTTACTTTTCTGGACTCTCGCAGTCATCATTGTCTTTCTTGATTTTCCCGACATACACATCGGTAATCAGAAAGCCCAAGACGAATCACATCTAAACATAGCGCCCCCTCTGCGCAATCAATAGTAATGGAAACGAACCAAAACAACAGAGAGGAAAGGAGACGAGTGACGTGCTTGTGATTTATTCCCTTTGAAAGACACCTCCTACATGTTTGTTCTCATCCCGATCAAGGATTCCCCATGTCACATTACCACTTGATCTCCGAATGACAGTCCCTTCACCATCAAGAATCAAATAAGACAATTGTCTGCAAGATCTGGCGATCTTCTCACAAAGCTCTAGCTCTATATTCGGCACAACTTCGCCATCTATATTTCCATGAGTAATGGCAAGAAATCGAAGGCCTTCCATTGACGAGAGAATACCCGACTAGCCTCTCCAACGACTCGTCGCTTCAAAATTGAATTCCAAGCGTCGTGATTCAGTGAATAGCGTCCTAATTAAAAGGATGGAAAACGAGTCCTTTATTTTTTATTCAAAGTTTTAAGAGCTTAGAAAGCCTACTTACTTAGATAGTTTAATATAGTAATAATAAGACTTTTAAGGAGAAGAAGATGAATAGTAAATAGATTATAATAATTATATTAATAGTTTTGTACTTATATTACTTTTATAATATATAGTAGAGGAATAAAGCTTTAGTAATTAAGGATATTTTTAATTATATATAAATTAAAAGTAAATACTTAAGTCTTAGACCTTTATTAATATGTTTTTTTCTATTAGAAGAGTATTCAAAATAGTATTTATAAATATATAGAGAAAAGTATAGTATTTGTTTATATTATAATTGGAATTTCTAGTGGCTAGGTCTCAAGTACCTTGGCTTGTCCCGGAATCGGAACCAAGAGAGTTATTTTGGCGGTGCTATAATAGTAGGGCTTTTCTAGAAAAGTTGAAGAATGCGATCTATCCAAAACAATAGACAATGGTTATAGAATCTCTCTGCAGTTTCAACTTTTAAGACACGCGCCTATTGTGTAATACATTCCCTCTTGCTTTGAAGCTTATGTCTATGTCCTCTGGCAAGTCAAAATGCTGCCTCACAGGCGAGCAGCGGGATTCTTGTTTCCGCAAGGGGAAATAACTCTCCTCAGCGGCGTGTCGAGTCCGCACACTGGTCTTGATAGTGTTTGCTACAGGGCGGTTCCAGATATAGCATACCGAGCTGCCCTCACATCAGACATGACTGCACGCTCCCGCAGCCTCACCCCGTCGGTTGCTAGGCCCGATGCTTCCCAAAAAGAGCTAGATTTACTGTGCCGCTTCCTTTTGGGTCGTGAACATGGGACCCCTGGTGCCTGGGCTAGTCCTCAGCTCTTCAGGGTCCGGCGGCGGCCAGTAGCTATCTCCAATTGATGCTGACCTTCTCGCACCGCTTTCTTTCCAGGGCTTCTTTTGGCTGCAGTCCCAGAAACTTCACCTTTCGTCCAGTCTCTCACTTCACGTCGATTTTGTTCCTGGCTTCGAGACACCGTCAATCACTTAGCGCGTCCTTTGTTTATTCGAGCACGCATTCGCGATGGCATACCCTAAAAATGTTGGCATCAAGGCAATGGAGATCTATGTTCCCGGCCAGGTTCGTGCTTCGCGGGCGGCGCGCAGCAGCTTCATCCTCTGGGCCAGCAGCTAACCCAAATCCCCAGGCTTTGGACCAGTCGCTCTTCGAGCAATACCAGGGCGTTTCGGTCGGAAAGTACACCATTGGCTTGGGTCTCAAGTACATGAACTTCTGCAACGACCGTGAAGGTAAACCTTGATGATGCGATAACCCCGCTGCGTCTGGCGGCAGCGCCGCGTCGGAGTGGCGCTCCGTATGCCTACCACCCACTGACATGACCGCCTCAGACGCGGCTTCCCTTGCTCTGACGGCCGTGTCCTCTCTGCTAAAGAAGTACAACATCGACCCCAAGTCCATCGGGCGCCTGGAAGTCGGCACCGAGTCCCTGATCGACAAGGCCAAGTCCGTCAAGACGGTGCTGACCCAGCTCTTCGAGCCAGCCGGCAACACGAGCCTGGAAGGCATCGACACCATCAACGCGTGTTACGGTGGCACGAGTGCCCTTTTCAACGCCGTCAACTGGGTCGAGTCGCGCTCGTGGGACGGGCGCGACGCCATCATCGTGGCCTCGGACATTGCGCTCTACAAGGAGCCCTCTTCCCGACCGACCGGCGGCGCCGGCTGCGTCGCCATGCTCATTGGCCCTGACGCCGTGCTCTCCCTGGACCCAGCGCTTAAGGGCACCTTCATGACCCACGCCTACGACTTCTACAAGCCCGATCTCAAGGCGGAGTTCCCCGTGGTCAACGGCCACGAGTCTCTCCGGTGCTACACCTCGGCGCTGGACGGCTGCTACAGCCGCCTCCGGGAGAGGGTCAAGGAGGCCAACGTCAAGGCGAACGGCAACGGGCCCAAGACCGACACGCGCAGCCTGTTGGACGTCTTCGACTACATGGCCTTCCACACCCCCAACTGCAAGCTGGTCAGCAAGTCCTACGGGCGACTGCTGTATAACGACTACAAGCTGGGCGGCGACCAGAGCGCCTGGGAGAAGGTCCCCGCCGAGCTCCGAGAGCTCAGCTACGAGGATTCCCTCAAGAGCAAGGAGCTGGAGAAGCTCTTTGTCGCCCTGTCCAAGGATCGCTTCAAGTCGCGCGTCGAGCCATGCATTGCCGCCCCCACGCAATGCGGCAACATGTACACGGCCAGCCTGTACTGCTCCCTCATCAGCCTGATCAGCAACATCGACCTGAAGGATTCCATGGGAAAGACGATTGGCATGTTCAGCGTAAGTCCTCTCTTGGTTCATCAAATCTCCTGACTTCCTAGACGCGCTACCTGTACTAATTATTGCTGCGCTTATCAGTACGGCAGCGGAATCGCCAGCACCCTCTTTGCGCTCAAGGTCACTGGCGATCTTACCGAGCTGGTCCAAAAAATTGACATCATGAACCGATTGAGTCAGCGGCAGATCTCGACTCCGGAGGAATATGAAGAGGTACCCAACCATGTCGAGTGTTGTGATTCGAAGCCATTACTAATCGCGCGAAACCAGGCTTGCGCCCTCAGATTGAAGGCGTATGGCGCCAAGGGCTTCGAGCCTGTTGGCAGCATCGAGAACATGGTCCCGGGCGCATACTATCTAAAAGAGATCGACGAGGCGTACCGGAGGACGTACGCCGTCAAGGAGTAGAAGGTTAACTAGCGTTGTTTTTCCACTGGGTCCGACCCAGAGTACACAGCGGATAGAATCTGCAAGGGGAGAGTCAAATAGACCCAGAGTATTATCTTTCAGCAGCTTGAACTGATTCAAACAGTCAAACAAGTCCCGCTTTATGGAAGAGACGAAGAACTGGCAGAAAGAGTTCCTTATTCTTTTTTTTTTTGGCTTTGTCGTACAAAATCACAGCTCCAGCTCCAACTCAGGGACTGTCTCGGTCTTTGTCTTAGCTCAAGCCACATTTCATCACTGGGTAATTGGACTGCCTGACTATTGAGGAAGAGTAGGGCAAGCTACCCTGAATTGTGTGTATGAATTGAGGCTCAAGAACTGTGTACGTCGTTCAACGCTATTTGGACATGAAGAACGGCATATTCTGGACATACGAGGCGCCTCAAATGGGATCAATGGATATTACATTCTTGCTTGTCTTTGGTTTATCGAAGATGTAAAACAACTGAAAAAATCAATTTGCGTGATTTAGAGAGTCGAATATTGCATGCGTCTTGGTCTTCTTCAGAAAAGCTCACTGCCCACACCTACACGATTGTGCATTGTCCCTGAAACCTTGGCACTCAGCGGGTGCTAGGAACCTACTAAGGTAGTCTTTACTTATGTCTTAATAACCCCTATTCCTAAATAGAGAGGGTTAGAGAAGAATATTAATTATTATCTATACTTATTATACTGTCTTCTTTACTCCATACCATACACCTCTAACACTCGGCAACTACATTGAATATATTATCTCTGAAATATTTTCCGGCCATAGTTTTTTCAAGGTCGAAGGATATGGAGGACAGGATTAACGAAGAGTCCTTATGAGAGCTAAATTGAGAGGCCATGCATCAACGCTCATTCTATCCATGCTGATAGGAACATCAGTACGATTGTTTTCGGTTTGCGGTGGGCTGTATACGCGTACATGAATCATTGAGGAGCGGCATCCTAAATCCTTCAAGTTCTCTTATCCACGCATTATGGGACTTTCTACCGGCCTCAGAATCGGTTGGCCAAGTTTACTGGGCGGCGAAACTAAGATGTTGAACGAAGCGGATGTTGGGGCTCTCCAGAAACCATTCTAGGGAGTCTCCGTAGCCTCAGTCTCTTTCGGTGTCGATATCTGCATTACGGTATAGAATTTTGGTGAATACTATTGAATCATACTATTGAATAAATTTTTGCTGATTCGGCACAGGTTTGCTAAGAGCTTTTTCGTTCGAAAGGTGTTTTCCCATGAAATGCAGCAGGTCCGGCGTGTTGAAGCCAGACACCAGCTTCTGAGCTGGAATAATAGACTGAATACTTCAGTTTAAGCTGAGCAGAACTGAAAAGGCATTCAACGCAATAGTGAACCTATCGAGATCTGTTAATGCTGGCCGAGTGGTGTCTGCCTAGAACTTAGAAGGCGCCGCATGCTTGCACCTTACGGTACAGCATGATAAGCCGATCGGTAGTAGGCTGGTAGATGCTATGTTACATTATGGGCACAGCCTGTATTATGTCCCGGTGCCAGCTGTCATCGTTGATCCGAGGGCTCTGCGTACACGCTAAACTCTGATTATGCCGTCGACCTCCTCGCTATTGGCTCGACTGCACAATTGCACCTCGAGGATTACGGAACGAACGGTAAGGCACGCCCTTTAGCGACACATCAAGCTTACAGCATTACTAATAGAAGATTACTTGGCTTCGCTGATTTGTAGGCACAAACAGGGTGGGACTCAATGGTACGCAAGACTAAATCCTCGGCGTCACCCACTGGGCCGACCCTACACCTCGACATCCAAAGATTATCTTGGATTTCAATATCCTGCAATGTCAACCGAATTCAAAGCCGTCTTCTTTGACTTTATGGGAACATGCCTGGACTGGCACTCCAGTGTACTCAATTCTTGGCCGTCTTCGATTCCCAAGAACGATACCTCCCAGCTCACACTGGCATGGCGCAGGCAATATTTCATCGAGAATGACGAACGCTTTCGGCAGGGTCTTGGTCCGGAGGACATTGACGTGACGCTCGCACGCGTCCTCGAAGAAGTACTAAGAGAGTCACCAGAGCATGCGTCAGCTCTCGATGCCAACAGTAAAAGACGAATGGTCGAGGCATGGCACTCTCAGCCAGCGTGGCCTGAGGTCGGAAAAGCTATCGAGAGCGTTCGCAAAGACCTCGGCCTCGAGGTCTTCGTTCACGCCAACGGCACTACGCGATTGCAGCTCGACCTGACTCGATCTTCGGGGCTGAGTTTCGACATGCTGTTTTCCAGTCAGTTGCTGGGTCTTTGCAAGCCCGATCTCGGCGCTTACAAGAAAGCGCTTGATCTTGTTAAGCTGCAGGCGGAAGAAGTGGTCATGGTTGCAGCGCATGCGTATGACTTGCGTGCGGCTAAGGAGGTGGGAATGAAGACCATCTATATCCATCGTTGGACTGATGACATAGACGAAAACATGGAAGAAGTCAAAGCGGAGTTTGATGTGTTTCTGGAGGATATGGAAGAATTACCTGCAGCAATCGATAGTCTTTGAACGCGGATGAAGATACACAACGCAAGTTAGTTCTTCCTCAAGCCCAGCCTTGCAGGTTGCTATTTACTACTGCGACTTCGCCAACCTTAGAATTCGTAGTGTTTTTATTATTATTTTTTATTATTATTGTTAAGTGGTCACTGATGTCCCTTCGGGTTGGCGACAACATCTGCAATCACGGTATCCAGATCCTCGTCCTCGAGACCAAGTGTCTTCATAGCAAACTCGGGACGTTTCGTCCAGTCTGCATCAAGCGTACCAACAGCAAACACGAGATCCTCAATGGACTCATGGTCGCCTGCGTCGGCTTTCTTCTTGTGCTCCTCGATAAATTTGTCAGAGTTGTGGTCGTTGACCTTCCACTTTGAACCGGTTGCCTTCTCCAAGCTCTTGATGAGTTCTTGCTGAGTGATGCAGAAGCTCTGGATGAACAATGTCTTGTTCTTCGTCTCTTCCGCCACGCCCTTCTGCAGAATGCGCACCACGGCCTCGCCCACTCTCGACAGCGTCGCAGCAGACGCTCTAAGGTTCCCGCCGTCGATGATGTCAATCTCCTTTCTGTCCAGGTACGCGTGCAGAAAGCCCTCCCTGACGCCCCAGTCGAAGAAATGGCCACACACGATGCCCGTCCAGGCGAATTCGTCGTTCTTCTCGGCCAGCTCCTGGGCTTTGATTCGCACGGCGAGCTTGTGGCGATACAGGGGGATGAGCTCCCTGGCGCGGGGGTTGTCGGCGTCGATGCTGCCGAAGTCGGCGGGCATGAAGTGCTTTACGCCCGCGGCCTCGGCGGCCTCGGCGATGCGCAGATGCTGGTCCAGGTCGCGTAGTCGGAAGCTGACGATGACGACGTCTTGGCCGGTGAAGGCCTTTTTCAACCCTTCGAAAGAGAGCTCGTTGTCGACTTCGATGACTTGCACTTGGTCGGCGGGGTACGGGATGGTGCTCTGAGACCCCGCGCGCTTCAGGGCACTGATCTTGAATGACTTGGATGCGACTAGGGTGTCTAGGATTTTGGCCCCTAGGGTACCGTTGGCACCAACAATGAGAACTGATTTTGTTGTCATGACGGGCGGGTGTATGATTGTGGCTGATGAATGAGGTCAGGATTTGGAGAATTGCAGGCGTCGTAGATGGTTCGAAGGACGAAGTAAGTACTTGCAGCAGATCGGGTTTGAATTGACCACTCGGGAGGTGCTAACGAGACATATGTACATTACTTTCGCAGCGATGTCGCTCGCTCTTGACAGGCCTGTTCAGGCGCTGCGCTTATCCCTGGAAGTTTAAATCCGGATGGCTCGCTTGAAATTATCTTTTGGTGCAAGCATCTTCAGAGGTAATCTACATTATAAAAGCCAAGATTGACGGCGGGTGAGATCATAGCTAGGGCCTCATTGAATCTTATCGAATCTTTTCAATTTGATATTATCAGATCTTGACTCATTCTGCCAGTCTCTTCCAAGAATCCTTTCTTCGGATACAAGGATCCCACAATCTCTAACCTACGCCGATGGGTTATCGTTCCAGCAAAGTCGCCTTCAACATGGTCATGCTAAGCCGACATTGGCTGTTTGAGGAAGACGGCGTCAAGGTTTGGTGCATCTCGAAGTTTAACATGTTTGGGAATAATGCATCAGCATCCTGACTGAAGTGTTGAAGTAGATTCAGTGATGGTCTGTACTTCAGGTAATGGTCTGTACTTCAGCCCAAGACCTGATTGATGAAGCAAATGGTCGCTGAGCTCAATTACCCTCACTTGCAAAAAGAAGCCCTCCCATATCACGACCGAGTTTCAGTAGAGAGGCCTCGATGTCGGTCGGTGATTACACCATTTGTCAGACATGTGCACCGGGAGTGCCTCCAACGGGCTCGAATAGGTAAGCCAAGCCTTCTAGAACGAAGCTTGAGTGAAGCTTAATCACTATGGTAAGAGACGAAAGGTATTCCGCGGCCCGGACCTAAACTCAACGAAGCGGGATTCAGCCAGTGGACGAAGCGGGGGGCGCTAACTTGGAAGTCTCGCCGGCGCACTGTGTTCCACATTGCCCCTGACTAGGTGACCTAAGGTACTACCCCAGTTTTCCGAATGTCTGAGTTACATTTTGATCTAACTCCCACGTCCAACATTGGCTATTTCCGTACCGAAGGACCCAGCTGAATGCGCCACGTCGCGGCTCCTGAGACAGTGAAGCGCTGGGATCGACAGAAGGGGTGAAAAGCTGGTGTCAAGCCGCGCCTCGACAAAATGGCCTCAACACTTCCGAGCCAAAGCTCCCCGGAGCTACCTTATACCAGCAGTTCGCCCACGATACCCCTCTTCGACATGACAATATGGCCAATCGACGACAGCGGCGAGCAATAGTCATCGCTGTCTTTGTGTTCGGTTTCTTTCTCTTCCAACTCTATCGATCTTCGGATTCCGACAGCCGGCCCAAGCCCAAACATGCAGATGTTCCCGTCATCAGGAGCAGCTACGACTGGGCAAAACATCAACACAAGCATGCCATTGCGCCAGAATCGATGCACCATCTGCCCACTGCACCACCGCAAGATCTCCCGCGAGTCCAGTTCAAGCCCAACGCCAAGCGAGGCCGTACGAACGATGCGACGTCCGAGTCCCGACGAGCTGCGGTGCGAGAGACATTCGTTAGGAGTTGGAACAGCTATAAGAAGTATGCCTGGGGATACGACGAGCTCGCGCCCGTCTCTGCCAAGGGCAAGAACACCTTTGGAGGCTATGCGGCCACGCTGTTCGACGCTCTCGACACGCTTTGGATCATGGACTTGCACGAAGAGTTCGGACTGGCGTTGTCTGTTGTTGCGAAGATGGATTGGGACGACACGGCAGAGACCGCCGTCAACGTCTTCGAAACCACCATTCGTCATCTCGGCGGACTACTCAGCGCCTACGATCTCAGCGGCGAGCCCGTGCTCCTGGCCAAGGCAATCGAGCTGGGAGACATGCTCTACGCCGCTTTTGATACCCCGAATCGCATGCCGCCGTTCTGGCTCGACTTCAAGCTGGCGAAGACGGGCGGGCTCGTTGCAGGGACGAACGACCCGTCGGCATCGCCTTGTAGTTTGTCGCTCGAGTTCACGCGGCTGTCGCAGTTGACCGGGAGCCCGAAATATTTCGACGCGATCGAGAGGGTCAAGCTCTTTCTGGAGAGGACGCAGCACGAGACTAAACTGCCGGGCATGTGGCCGGCGCTCATAAACTTCCGCGACGAGTCCGTTGACAACCACGACGAATTCACCTTGGGCGCGCTCGCTGATTCGCTTTACGAATACCTCCCGAAGATGTATGCCTTGCTCGGCGGAACGGACCCCTCCTACGAAAACATGTATCGCGAGGCTATGAAAGTGGTCCAGCAACATCTACTCTTTCGACCCATGCTTCCCGACGGAGAAGACATTCTTTTCTCTGGAACGGCATTCGCCGACAACAAAAACGTGAGGCGGAACCCAGAAAGTCAGCACCTGACTTGTTTTGTTGGAGGCATGTTTGGCTTGGGTGGAAAACTGTTCGGCATCAAAGAGCATGTGGGCTTGGCCAAGAGACTCGCGCGTGGCTGTGGCTGGGCCTACTCTTCGTTTCCCACTGGACTCATGCCAGAGATTTTCGGCATGGTCACTTGTCCGTCGCTGAACAAGTGCCCATGGGACGAGGAAAAGTGGAAGCGAGACGGAGACGGCAACTTGAGGAAGGGGTTTTCCCACGCTCGCGACCCCAGGTATATCCTTCGGCCCGAGGCAATCGAGAGCATCTTCTTGTTGTATAGGATGACAGGAGATCGCGAATACCAGGACATCGCTTGGACGATGTTCCAGTCCATCGTCAATGCCACCGAAACGCCGTACGCCAATTCGGCCATCGGCGACGTCACCAGGGAAGGCGAAACAGAGAAGCTGGACTCGATGGAGGTAAGCCCATCTTCTCGGAGTGTAAGTGGGATCAATTGCTAACCTTTACAACAGAGCTTCTGGCTGTCAGAGACACTGAAATATTTCTACCTCATCTTCTCGCCTCCGGATCTCATCAGCCTCGATGACTATGTCTTGAATACGGAGGCTCATCCCCTCAAACGGAAAAAACCGTCGAAAGAGAGCAAATCCTTCTTCTAGTGGGAGAATAAGGATAAGTGTCCACAAATAGAAGTCCTCACCATGGTGATATGGTGTCAATCCCTCGCGGGTCATTCACCACACATAGCACAGCGTAGCCGCATGTGTTATCCGAACCAGCGGGCTTACACGGCATTCAGATCAGACATGCTTTGGCTTACGATTGGTCATGAAAACGCCGTTGGCCGAAATAGCTTGGCTTGTATATATGTAATGGCATCATCAAGGCCTGGTACATGATGGTTTCTGGCAATTACGCCCCTGACTAAATCACCCATAGACATACAATACTACGGCAAGCCTTGGATCATCAAATGCATAATTTCATAACTACCTTATCTGTTTGATCCCAGAATACTAGCGATACTGGTCTTGCCAGCTCATCTCCCTTGCGGGTTCCGAATCTGCGTCCATTAAATCATAACACATCACGTGCGAAGTTCTCAGATGGTCTCAGGCAGAATTCCGTAAGAAATGCCGAATGCCATGCCAAACCAGTGTTCCTTTTAGGCCTTCCATCTCAGCAGAGTGACGGAGGCCTTGACGAACTCGTAAGGGCCCTTGCCGTCCCACCTGCTCTCGACGACACCAACGGGGTTCCGGTCACCCTTGTTCACGACGGTGACGCTCTCGCCGGTGACGGTGTAAACGGTGACCTCGGCGCCGGGGGCGATGCCGCTCAGGTCGACGGGGAAGTCCTTGGTCTCGTGGACGTTGACGACGGCCAAGTTGACGAAGCCTTGGTCGTCGAGCGCGGCACTGACGTCGAGATAAGGGGTCTCGATGGCGCCTCTGATCCAGACGGGCTCCGTGTCGCCCTCGTATTCGGGGCAGCGGACGTTGGTCGCAATGACCCGGCCCCTCATGTACTTGCTGAAGAGCAGCAAAGGCCACCAGGTGGTCTGCTTGCTGATACCCTCCTTGGTGGTCATCAGGGGGGAAATGACGTTGACGGACTGGGCGATGTTGGCCATACCAACGTACTTGGCCTGGCGGACGAAGACGTTCAGCCAGACGCCGACGGCGAGAGCGTCTGAAAGCGTGTACCTTTTATTATTATTACCGGAATTAGCACTGCAGACACGCTTCGTCGGGGAGGATCTTTGGACTTACGACTCTTCGGCACCACAGGGCATTTCACCCGGAGCGCGGACGGGGTCCCAAACGTTCCACTCATCGAAACAGATCTTCTGTCTCTTGCACGTAGGGGGCACCTTGTTCTCAATACGGGCAAGATCGATGAGGCTTCCCGTAATCTCAATGGCCCGCTCAGCGGCCCGAGGAGCTGTACCGCGAATTAACATTATGATCGGTAGGGCTCAAAACATCTCACGCGGAAAAACAGGGGGAAACCTTACCAGTGGCGTTCTTGAGGTGGTCGTTTGAGGCAGTGTAAAGGTGAATGCTGTGCATGTCGATCAGAGAGGCGGTGGTGCTGCCTCCCAGACCGTGCATGCTCCACGTGATGCACTCCTTGATGACATAGGTATCCCAGCTGCTGAAGCCGGTCTCGCCACACAGAATGAGCTCGATGGAGGGATCCAACAGCTTCATAGCCTTGGCCCATTGGTAAGCCTGTTTGGCGTAGTCCTCCTTGGTCATTTGGCCGACCTGCCAGGGACCCCACATCTCGTTGCCCAGGGCCCAGTACTTGACCTGATTTCAGGTGAGCAGGCTGCACACACACACACGGCATTAGGTAGAAAAGACGTACATTGTAGGGCTTCTCGCGGCCGTTTTGGCGGCGCAGGTTAGCGTAGTAAGTGTCTCTGTCAGAGTTGCAGTACTCGAGCCATGCGAGCGCTGCGAAGCGAAAGATCCGTTAGAAAAAAGAAAAGAAAAATGCGATGTTCTGGGGAAACGAGATCCAGGGGAAAAGGGGGGGAAGTTGGATGTTTGGACGAACCCTCATCAAGCGTGCCGGTACCGAAGTTGAGGGCCAGGTAAGGCTCCGCGCCAACGACCTCACACCACTTCATAAACTCATCTGTTCCGAATTCATTGGACTCGACGCCGATCCAGGCCAGCTCAGGTCTAACGTCGGTTACGCGTTAGCCACCACTGCAACCAAATGCGGGCCGCTCACACCAAGTTTCCATCGAAGAATTTTGGGGTTTGCGGGCGTGGGGGAAGGGGTTCTAGATCTCCTGATCCGGGCTCAATGCAGCATGGGAGGGTCTTTTTTTTCTCTTTCGTACCTCTTGGGGCGCTTCTCTCTGGGACCAACACCGTCAATCCAGTGGTAAGTGGCACAGAAGTTACCACCCGGGTAGCGCATGACGGGGCAGTTCAGCTCCTTGATAGCCTCAATAACATCCTTGCGGAAACCATTCTCATCTGAGAGGGGGTTACCGGGGTCGTAAATGCCACCGTAAATGCATCGTCCCATATGCCTGATGCGTTCGTCTTAGTCGAGATTCGGGTCGAGCGGTGATGTGAATGAGACTTACTCGGTGAAGCCACCGTAGGTGTTGTCCTCGATGCGGGCGATGGGGTTCGAGGGGTTCACCGAGATGCTAGGGCGGGCATCATCCGCGATCTTGGTGAATGTGGCCATGATAGTGTGCTTACTAAATCGAATACGTCTGGAAGTGTGCTGACTCTGTCCTCGACTGTTTTTCGCTGACGATTTTTATGCCGATAAAAACAGAACAGAACAGCTAGTCGATGAGTGGTGGAAAATGGGCGTGGCCTGGTGTACCGTACGGCGCCGGATCGAGGCCGAATTTGAACTCGTCAGGGGCGGGGGGCAAGCGGTGAGACAACGGAGACGGAGGGCAGAGTGGCAGAAAAGCAACGGAGGAGGATAATGGGCCGGCAGTGGAGGGATTGCGGACCAAAGGCGCCTGGGAACTCGGTTTTGGGATCTCTTCCCGCGACAATCGCTTGAGACGAGGTAAACGTCGTCTTGGGGAGATGGGCCCTGGGGTGAGCCGGGATGGGGGGTCTGGAAGGCAGGGGGACATGTTGGCAGATGTTGGGGAAGAGCAGGCGGTGCGGCTCGGGACTTTAACAGGCGCGCGAATCAAACCAGATATTATGCGGAGAATGCGCGACGATAATGCGGGCAGGCCTCGCGGTGGGGGTACTCGGCTCCGAGAGGCACTGCAATAGATGTGAGTGGTACGAAGGACGACAGGTGTGGTGGGTTGATGGGATGAGAGATGCTTATGGGAGGCCACGGGATGTGTTGGTGGATGGGGAATTAGGTATCCGGACCGAAAAGACAGCTGGTTGGTTTGCATTTCGTTGTCGCAATACAGCAAATACAGCATTTGCACGCAGAAAGGATGGGAAGATCCGGCGTTCGTATCGTGTCAACGTTCTGTTGGAAGCGGGCTTTGAAGCAACAGGATTGGAGGGCTGGCTTAGAGACGTCGTCAGTAACTCCCATCTGGCGTGGGAATTGCCTCTCTCTCTCTCTCTCTCTCTCTCTCTCTCTCTCTCTCTCTCTCTCTCTCTCTCTCTCTTTCTCTCGCTAGAGAACGAGCTTAGTAGACTAAGGCACGAAGACGGAGACGCTCGCATTGCGATGAAGTATTAATAATTGCTAGCCTTGATCAGGCCAGAACCCGTTTCAGGCGCGCGGACGACCTTGGCACAGCTAATAGACCAGCCAGCGAGAGCAGGTTCAAGGATAATGGGTCCATCAGTGCATACATACCCTTGAAGAGGGAAATTGAGCACTATTTTTCGTCTTTCCAGCACTCTGCGGACTGCGACAAGGACAGGATTTGGAAGCCCAAGAAGATTAAGGACAGCTGAACTGCTCGGTCTCAAGCGGCGACGTCCCTGGTTCGTCCGGTTGCTGGCGGGCAGATTAAAACACACAAAAAGACCGGCCGTGTCGCGAAAGCAGTCAAGAGGGGACCGATGCCCCGGGGATAAGCGCGGGGGTGCTGGAGAAAACAGGATGGAACTTGACGGAGAGAGTCTCGCCATGTCCCGAGAAAAACAAGAATCTATGCGCCGGATGTGGGGTTGGAACGGACCTCGGCAGCCGATGATTGGCGCGCATAGAGACAAAGCTAGAATGTGAAGCTTTGATTCTCCTTGAAGTGACGACATTGGCTGTATTGAGCGGGTCGGAAGGGGCCTGGGCAGCTTTGATCCAATCAAAGTCTAGTGAGGCAGTACGTAATCTTACCCCAAAGACACGTACTGTCAGGCCAAGAGTACGTATTTCGGGCCTCTTGAACCCATATCGCAGAACGAGGGATCCTCTCGAGGTTGGTTTGCGATGGGGAACCTAGCCGAGTAAGCAAACGATACGGAACAACTAAATATCAAAGAACATGTTCCCCGCTCGAAAATGAAGTCAGAGCCTTCTTTAGTGTTGTTATTAACCTACGTTGCGGTTCCCTGTGGACACGATAATGGAGCATGTTTTTCCCCGCTCGCTCACTCGACTGTCTTCCAGCCAATAGACTTTCATGAATCGCAAACTCGATGACGGTCTACTATGGTATGATGAGAAAATCGCTGAACAATGGCAGCAATAAGAAGGGAACAGCTTAAGCCACACCTCCATGAGCTTCAAAAGAGGGTCAGATATTAATTTTCATCATTGCCATGTGACTCCTCTATTGCGTGAGGCCCTTTCATCGACGTCTCGGATGGTCGAACCACATGCAGCCTGGTAACAAATTGGGCGCTTGTTTTCATTCCACAGTCGGTGTTGATGAACCGAACCACCATCCCACTCACACTCCACGGTCTCCATCCTAGCAACTTTCCCCGCGTGCCCAAAAGTATGGAGATTGGAGAAGGCCCAGATACCGCCAACCTGACTCGACTTTTGTATCCCATCTCATCAACCACAGAGGGTGTCGAGTGTGTCTGACACACTTGTACTTCTATTAACCCCAGATCATCCCAGAACCACCAAACTGCGCAACTCACATCCCGGCAAAATCTGGGGCATGGGGTACACGACCGGGGCAACCGTCACCGATGGCGGCCCACCTCGGCTGCGTTTGCCTTTGCACCCAACCGAACGCGCCACGCCAACATTGTCGTTCCATTCGCTGCGCTAGGCACATCCTCTTGCCATGAACCCCATGTTACCATGCTTTGGGATGCAACAAATGCCTGCCTTCGATGTTGCCAAACACTACCACCCTCGGGACCAAGTGGATACGGGGAAGCGTGGGGTCGCCCGAACATTCTATAAAGACGTGACGATCCCTTCTGCTGCTGCAACGCGAGATGCTTTCATTGCAGCTCGACGAGTTGGTTCGGTCCTGGCCCTCGAAGACCCTCGAAGACCCTCGGAAATCTTGCGGCTCGACAGTTTCACTTCGACAAAGATACACACCACCCATTGACAACTGATCGCAAGCCTGCTTTCCTGCTGCTGCAGTCCCCAGCCCACCATGGCTCTCCCTCCCAAGTGGTACCAGTTCCTTGTGAGCGTCTTCGCCTCACTCGGTTCCCTCAACTACGGTTATGATTTGGGTGTCATCGCCTCTGCCATCGCTTCTCAGTCCTTCAAGACGAAGTTCGGCGAGGATCCCAAGGAGATGTATGTTATAACTCGCGAAAGGGCGCTTCATGTCGCAACTTGAACTAACTCCTTCCAAGTGGCGCCGTTGTATCATGCTTCACCGGCGGTGCCTTCATCGGTGCTGGTTGCGCCGGTCCCACCGGCGACAGGCTCGGCCGTAAGATGACCATTCTCATCGGTAGTGCTATCTTCGTTCTCGGCGGTGCCTTCCAGGCTGCCGCTCAGAACCTGGGCTATCTCTATGCTGGTCGCGCCCTGGCGGGTGTCGGGTAGGTCCAAACCACCACTAGATGAGCATGAGGAGCGAGAATGACTGAATCCTTTCTCTACAGTATCGGTTTCCTGACCATGATTATTCCCCTCTACCAGGCTGAGCTGTGCCATCCCAGCATTCGTGGACGAGTTACTTCTCTGCAGCAATTCATGCTGGGTGTCGGTTCTCTGGCTGCTGCGTGGATCTCCTACGGCACGTACATCGGCTTCGCCCCTACCGACAACAACCAATGGCGTGTCAGTCTGGGTATCCAGTGTATCCCTGGTGGTATTCTGGCTCTGCTCATTCTGTTCTTCCCCGAGTCTCCCCGTTGGCTCATCGACCGCGGCCGCGTCGACGAGGGTCTCCTGACTCTGGCCAACCTGCATGCTCACGGCGACGTCAACGACGCCTGGGTCCGCGCCGAGTTCTACCAGATTCAGGAATCCATTGCCGCTGAGCACGAGGGTTCTGCCAAGTCTTACAAGGAGCTTTTCACCGACAAGTCCTGCTTCCGTCGTCTCTTCCTTGCCTGCTCTCTTCAGGCCTCCATCCAGATGACCGGTGTCAGGTGTGTAACAAGAGCATCCCAAGCACGCAAACTCCAGTACCAACTATTTTTAGTGCCATTCAGTACTACTCCGTCGAGATTTACGAGAAGATCGGCATTGCTGGCGACGAGACCCTGCGTTACCAGGCCATCTCCTCCGTCATTGCTCTCTTCGCCCAGTTCCTCTGCATGATGTTCATCGACAAGACTGGTCGCCGCTGGCCCCTGATCTTCGGAAATATTGGCAACTGCATCACCTTCATCATCGCCACTATCCTCCTCGCCAAGTTCCCCCCTGGCTCCGAGAACTCCAACGGAAGCGCCGGCTGGGGATTCATCGCCATGACCTGGTTGTACAACTTCAGCTTCAGCGCAACCTGCGGCCCCTTGTCGTGGATCATTCCCGCCGAGATCTTCGACATGAAGACTCGTTCCAAGGGTGTTTCCATTGCTACCATGGTCTCCTTCGCCTTCAACACTCTCATTGGACAGACCACCTCCGTTGCTCTGGACGACAAGACCGGTATTGGCTGGCGCTGGTACATCCTCTTCATTGTACGTGATCCATGGAAACCTTCGATCAATGTGCCGTAACGTAAAGCTAACAAAAGTACCAATACAGGTGTGCAACTTTACCAACGCCATCTTCTTCTGGTGCTTCCTTCCCGAGACCGCCAGGCGTCCTCTCGAGGAGATGAAGTTCCTCTTCACCGAGGCCCCCATCTTCGTCCCCGCCATGGACCGCACCGTCATCGAGACCCACGATCTGGAGCGTAGAGTCGAGGCTGTCGAGAAGAAGCAGGCCCACGAGAAGGAGCACCTCTGAGAACATATAAACCTTACGAGTTACACGCATTGCATAATACCCAACCACAACTAGTACTTAATGTAAGAATAAACGTCCAGTCTTGATTAGAAAGCGAGCGCCCCCATGAATACCATATTGCCCTACGGGGTATATTGATACAGAATCATTTCCCCGATCTCGTGCCCATAACGCCCTTAACGCCCTTCCGTTCGCCCATTATGCACCATCCGTCTTCCATCTGGTTCGGCCGACGTTCTGGGTGGAAGAGCGTTCATAATCGATAGCCACCGTACGTTGGTTGAGGTGGAGCCACACCATGATGGCCGTGATGGCCGTGATGTCCGTGGTGTCCGTATCCGTAGCCAGGCCCGTAGCCGGACTCCATCATCTGCGGCGGACCACCATAGCGTCGCCGTCCGGGCATAAATCTGTTGAACATGCCGCCGCCCCTACCGCCCATGGGCTGTCTCTGATGGCGCTTCTTCCTGAAGCAGCAGCAGTAGCAGCACAGCACCAAAAAGGCGATGAAGAGGAAACCGGCGATGGCGATGCCGACGACCGCGCCGGTCGCCAGGCGTCTTCCTTGTCCATAGGCCTGAAGTATCGTGTCAGGACGGGTGAATCTACAATTCCGTTCAAGTGCTTACCATTGGCGGAGAAGTTGATAGGGTGGAACTTGGAGTGCCTAAGTAAATTCCTTCTTGATATTTGGTTGGCGAATATACTTGAGCGTTGCTGATGATGGCAAGTGAGCAAATACTCGGTGAAGACTCTTGTCCTTACGCATTTGACCGGGGCTGCTGCATGCAGGACCTTATACCATTCGCTTCTTCCATGAATCCTGGGCACACGACACTATTCCTTCCCACGACAAATAGGCGTAGACATGTCATGAGCATGGCTGAGATGCGCTATGGCCCCGCGGCGGAGGAAACGCGTCAGCCGAGGGGTGTGAAACGTTGTGTGGCGCGTTCATCAAAGTCTGGTCCGGAGAAGCAAGGTCATGCCCTTCTGGAAAGTGCTCAGCCCCGAGTGAGGTAGGTAGGTAAGGTAGCTGCGGACGGGCTCTCGTGCCGGGTGGCTTTACGGTGACTTCATCGTGGCAATTGGCTCAGCCATGACGCGTGGCTGGTGTGTTTCGGTGGGGCCGTTTCCGAACAACGGACGGCGCGGCACCAAGGTGTGTCGGCAATCCGGCACCGGGCGTGGGTTCTCCGGCCGGCTTTTTCCTCAAATCAGAGTTCCGGTGTTCTCCCGACGGTGTGGACGTCACCTGATTTGTTCATCCGAACACCTCTTCGACTGGGCGAAGACAGAGGAGGGAGGGACGCTTCCTCGGGCAGGTTCCGGGGTTGCGCCGAGGTTCTGGACTTGGCATGCAGAGCCTGGGAGTTCGCTCAGCACCACCCTGCTTTCACAAGAGAGCATCCGCGGCAGCCTGATCTCGCGAATAAGCGAAACAAACAAACCACGGCCATCGGATGTTGGATCAGTCCAGGTGCAGTGTCCGTCAGGGAGACATCCCGAGAGGAGGGTCGGACAGAGGGCTGGTTATATCAATTCTTCCGCACTAGTATCCGGAGTGCCCCGGATTGCCATGAGAAGCGGCTTCGAGAAGGTAGGCATGTGGGTTGGCAGGTGCGTCGCCGTTCAAGTCAAAAGCGTCAAGATCGAGGAGTAAGCAAGCCATCAGAGAATCTTTGGTCCCGTCAGCAAAGCGAGGGAGATGGCGGCCGAGTCGCTTGCTAAGCGAGCACATGGCTGACTTCATCAGCACCATTGGCTCTGTTCGTGTTGCGTTTGTTACGGCGCAAGCACCACACGGACGCTTCCACGTGTTGGCAGGGCGTTTGGGATCAAGTGCGATGACGCCACGGTCGGGTACTGGTTTTCAAGAAGTCGTGTCTGGTATGGTATCCCTGTCGGGTCGGGGGTGACGCAGGTCTCTCGAATACCTGAAATCAGGCTGAGTATAAGCTTATCGCAACGCGTTGCAACGCAGATCCGAGTTTAATCGAGTCTCTTGTTGGGCCAAAATAGGCATAACCATCCGGCTAGGTGCAGCTGCGATACCGGCGCTTTGCCCTTTGCGGGCAGGACTTCGTATAGAATTCTCATCAGAACTGAAAGTCGCGCCGCTTCCGTTCGGCTGGATCCGACAAAAGGTCCGCCGAAAGCCCTAACCAAACGTCCAAACAGCCAAACGCACGTCGCCCTTGACTTTATCCGACCTGGGCTTCCATTGTAAGAGAAATATTATCCAGGCAAAATGTCGCCGCGTCACGCCAATCGGGTCTGGACCAGTAATTTTCATTCGCCGAGGGTCTCCAATCGCATGCAGACATGTACATGCGTGTAGGTTGATGACTAGGTTGTCATCAAATCCTGTCTCACAGCCGTTGCCCGACTTCATAAGTAGCTACCTTCAATACCCGAATTATCTCTTCAGATAAGCTTCATCGGGGACTTTCACAAATCCTCCGCAAGGCGCATAGTTCGAGGCTTGTTCCTTGTGGTATTGATGGACGAGAGCTGAATCCGTCGCATATTAAATGAGACAGAGTTCATCTCATTGAAGGAGCGAGTACATGAGCATCCCACAAAGGATTCGGGCGCAGCATCAGCTGAATGAAGCCTTCTCAGCTTCTCTGCTTGTCCCCTCACAAACACCCATCCACTTACACTACCGAAAGATCCTTGCATGTCGGAGGTCAACTCCATGACCCACCAGAGTTTGCAATTGAGTTTGAGCAACATGTTTCTCCTGAAAACTTCATGCCCGCTTGGCGCGACAAACTTTCCATGCCAATTTAGGGCTAGCCAGGCTGCCACAGCTCGACTGTCTGCCCATCACTAAGACCAAATTGCGGATGGTCCGCCCAACTACCCATGTTTGTTCGCCAAGAGGGCATTGGCTCCAACATGAGCAGCATGGCTTGGCGGGTCAGAAACCAGTCAAAATCGACATGCATATGACGAAGGTCCGTTGAACTGCTGCCTTCATTGCAATAGGGCGTCTGGTGCAGCCCCAAGTTCTTTCCCCGCGGAAGGCTGGACGAGGAGACGCACGATATTATCTCTCGGGCGCGCATCCTTTGAGGCGGCTTCCCGACGATGATCATGAGTGGCCAAGGTCTCTAGGCTGAGTCTCACCCTATTATCCCTTTACCTGTCTCTCTTCTCTCTGTCCGAGCTGTCCTGCAAACCATTCAGGTCTACTCGTCAAACGCATTGGACTGCGTGTGGACTGCGTGCTTATGATGCTGACCAGCCCTGTGTAACCAACAATATTCACCTACCCAAAGCCCCCTTGACCACGCCGTGCCCCCGTTCCCATCTCTGTTCTCGTTGCTTTTCACCTTTTTTCCTATGCTAGGCAGAAAAAGGCTTCCTTCTGCCACTAGCCTTGACGCCTTTGGCGGATATTTCTAAGCTGATATTCAACCAAAGAGCAGTTTCTTTGACTTACTTAGCTGCCTGAATGCCCTTTGCTTCGTCTTCCATTCTCCTCTTCTCTTCTCTCTCCTCTGCGTTTTGCTTGGCGGGGGCCTCCACGAGGCCTTACCAAGGCCGCTTGTCTTGAAACGAGGAAAGAATACCCAGGCCGGGAATCCGAAGGGCGGACAGCGCTGCCGGCCACCTCATCACGATGCAATCCGAAGGTCCCTGGTCTCCTTCGAAGGAGTCGACCGAACTCCCCCGTTCATCATCGACGTCGCACTCATCAGTCAGGGCCATGTTCGACACCCAGAGGCAGTCATTCCTCGATCGCAATGCCTTCAAGAACGCGCGATGTCACATCCCCGCGCGTCTCTTCAGCAACCGTCGTCTCGCCATGGCCCTTTCCGCAGCAGTTTTCATCATCCTCCTCATCGTCGCCGCCATGACGGGCTCGCAGCCACCCATCGTCCTTGCCGTCACCGCGGCTGCCAACCGTACCTTGGGATTCGGTTCCATTCAGATGATCAACCTTCCCATCCGGCAGGATAAGGCAGACGCAGCGACGGTGCAGGGCTTTCTTTCGGGCATCGATATTCACATCGTCGAGGGCGTGAATGGCAGCAAGCTGGGCGAGGTTGGCTTGCCACCCAGCAGTATCCCGGACTCCGAACCTGGCTTGTCTGGTGGCGAGAAAGGATGTTGGCGATCTCACGCGAATGCTGGTTTACCCCGGCCTCACGCAGAATTTCGACCCCTTTGCTAACCGTTCATATCAGGTCTGGAGTTCTATGCTCCGCGCCAACGCAGAGACGGTGTTAGTTATGGAAGACGACGTCACGTGGGATCTGCACATCAAGGATGTCATGCGGCTGGCGGCCTCGCATCTACCGGGACTTCTCAACGGCACTGGCGTACTCGGTCTCAACCCTACCCGAACTTCCGAAGAACAGGCGCAGGTCGATCCGTGGCACAGTCGCTCCTGGGACTTGATCACGTTTGGTCACTGCGGCGACGGCGACGAGTGGAAATCCGAAAGAGTCAAGTACGACGACCCTTACACCAGCGGAGAGCAGGGCACGTATCATGGCGTCAACGTTAAGGGCGGCCGGCGCATGCTGCGGAGAGCTGGTGGCATGGTCTGCACAGGAGCCTACGCAGTCAGTGCCCGAGGAGCCGCGAAGCTCTTGCTCCGGAGTGGTTTCGATCTGGACTTGCCCGTCGACGTCATCATGAACGGCATGATTAAGAATGGCCACCTGCGCGCGTACAGCTTGTGGCCACCACCGGTTGTCCAATGGCGCTATCGTGACAAGTTGGGGATGTGGGGGTCCATGGGCAGCGATATCAGGGTCGAGCAAAAGGACAACGACCGCAGCGGATGGGAGGAGGCACACAGGCAGCACGACGTGTGGCATCTGAAGGGAGATACCAAGGGTCTGAAAGAACCCGCCATCAAGAGTGCTTGGGGCGAGTTGATCGGGCACGAAGACGACTAGAACGATCTTACAATGAAGTGTTGATGCCATGACGGCCTCTGGGATGATTGCATGGCGTTCAGATATCCTCTAAAACCCTGGAGATATGCTCTGTGGGGGTTGCAGCTGTACCTCTTTCTGTACATTACTTCGATGAATTTCTAGACCGCCTGGTAGGCGTCTGTCAAGACGCACCTAGTGCTACGTGATCTGGATTGCTGCTCTTTTCTACACACGATATGAGAACTGGACTCGAAGCGTCACAAAATCCGAAATCACCTACGTTAACGATGGCTGGTCATGTACAGCTTCATGCTCCCCTTGCCCTTATAGGCACGACCTCGCCCGGAAGTCATTTGACGTTGCTAACAAACCTTGGGATCTCACAGCACTGTTCGAAGCGTGAGCCCGGCGGAGACTGCG
This sequence comes from Colletotrichum agaves, assembly GCA_036785465.1. Lineage (NCBI taxonomy): Eukaryota > Fungi > Ascomycota > Sordariomycetes > Glomerellales > Glomerellaceae > Colletotrichum > Colletotrichum agaves. The sequence continues at coordinate 2,711 of JAXISO010000306.1, read as the reverse complement.
CGGTTCGGTGTTGGTTGGCGTTGCTCAGACGGGCTCCGGTAGGACTCGCCCTCCTTGCTCTGGCCTCACAAAACGTCGGCGTTTGGTATCTTTCGACGGGCGCGAAATGACGATCTTTCCCTGAGACAAGGCTATTTGTGCAGCTTTAATGTCCTTCGGATGCTCTGGCCTATGTACCCGAGTTAAGTGTTGGGCTCCCGGCGGTCTTCGCGCATTCTTGACGCTCACCTGAAGATCGCATTTGGATTTCCTTCCGTTGCAAGTTGCACAGACGAGCTCTGCGCGTCGTGTCGTTGGTTGTGTGGCATCGAAAGGGAGCCACCCGTTGATGGTTTCCGGCCTCATCGCAGGACGAAAATCGTCTGACATAAATGACGAGATACGCACTGAAGCAGCACTGGGGAATCGTACAGGTAAAGTTTGTTTGCGGAATGGTAAAATGAACTTCAGAAAAGCAGCACTGGAGGCAATCTGGTCGAAACTCGGAGCCGTGACTAACAGGAACCGGGAAGTTTGTTAGGCGCCTTACGTAAGCAGGCCCATGGCTGGGACCCTTACTTAGCTGCCTCTCCCCCACCTACCTCATAGACAAGGATCATTACAACTATACTATAATTAAACTAGTCTCTTAAGAGTCCTTTTCCTACTCTAGTAGCTTATTTTCCCTTCTTTTTTGTTAATTTATTACTAGATATAATATAGTAATATAATCCCCTTTATAAGAATTTTTTTAATTAATTTCCCTTTTCTAAGTAATTTTAACTTTAAGGAAAATCCTATAAAGTAATTAATTAACCTTATAACTTTACCCCTCTACTAATTAAATTATTAAAATTAATTATTTACTTTTATTTAAAATTATAAGATTTTAAGTACTAAGTATTTACTACTTAAAATTCCCTTTTTTCTACTTATAGTTTATATAACTATACCCTTTATTATATAAAGAGAATAACTTTATAAATATATAAAATTAGAACCTTAAATATATAGAAATTAATTTAATATAATTTAAATTTAAAACCTAGTTATTAAATAATTTATTAAGAATATTAATAATACTAAAAATTTATAATAAATTTAATTATATAATATAAATTAATATTAGAATATTTTTACTTAAAATATACTTTTCTTAACTTTAAAAATATTTACTAAGAAGTATAATATACTTATATAAAATATACCTTTTAAAATCTTAAAAATAATTACTTTAAATATAATTAATAAATATTTAATTTCCTTATAAATTAATATAAAAAATTTAATAGTAATAAATATATTAAACTTAATTACCCTTATAATTAATATATTAAAATTAAATTCTCTTATTATAATAAAAAAACTTTTTATATATTAAATAAATAATATACCTCCTATTTTTTATATAAATATACTTATTATAAATAAATAAAAAATAAGAACCCCTTTACCTTTAATTAACCCCTAACTTTCATTTTTTTTTAATCCTTATACTTAAAATCCCTCTTCTAATTAACTTAACTTAGTAAATTAACCTCTTAAATTAATTAAATAACTCTAAATTAAATTAAATTTAAAGAACTTCTATTCCCTAATTTTATAATAATATAAATAGGAATATTATTCTTCTCCCTTTTTAAGTTCTATTTTAAAATTAATTATATTAGAATAATTTATATTAATTAATTAGTCTAAGTTATTTTTTATCCTAATTATAAATAAGGAGAACTCTTTAATTCCTTATTTTTAAATTTACTCTACCCCTTTAAATTATTCTATATAATTAAAGTTAATATATTATCCCTTATTAGGCCTTAGGTTCTCTCTAATAAATTAATCTTTATTAATTATATTTTCCCCTCTTATATTAAGCCTCTTTTTAATTTCTATTAATTTAAATTCCTTCTTATTTAAGTTCTTAAAAAATTCTATATTAATTATAAAAGTCTATTCCTTATACTTAAGAATAATTAATAAATTCTCTATTCTAAAAGGAAGTTAAAATAGCCTAAATTATATTAAAAGAACTCCTTATATTCCACTTAAACCTACTTAATTTTATAGCCTAAATCCACTAAAAATTACTTATAAGTAATTTCTCTAAAATATAATTATACTCACTTTACTAGGTAATCTTTAGAATAATAGTAAATATTTAAATTTCTAATATTTAGAAACTTAAATTACTATAAATATTAGTATATTAATCCTATAAATTTTAGAGCCTAAATAATAGAATAACCTCTTAAATTTAATAATAAAAAATTATTATAATAGAAACTCTATAATAATTAGTCCACATAGTAAGTATTTACTAGTAATTATTAAGTATATTATATATAGACTCTCTAATTTAAAAAAGTTTCCTACTCTTTCTATTTATTAATACTTATACTTTAATATTAATATCTCTCTCTTAAAATATTAAAAGGAAAAAGAACCTATTTATTTCTATAATAAAGAAACTAGCCCTTTAAGTACTACTTATACTAAATAAGTATTATATGGCTTTCTACTTTAGAATTATTTTCTCTTTTTAAATACTAAATAAATAAATTAAATTAATTTATAATTTTATTTTATAGTATTATATTAAATATACTAAGAATAAATATTTAATTACCTTCCTATAATATTATAATTAAAACCTATAATTATATATTATATTTATTTAATCTCCCCTAAATATATTTCTTATAATATATTAAGTAAAAATTATTAAATTTAAA
>JAXISO010000305.1:0-44651 GCA_036785465.1 Colletotrichum agaves | reverse complement strand
GGCCAAAAAATACCCTACCTACTACTAGTAAATAAGCCAATCAGAGCTCTAGAGGGCTCGCTACCTAGGGGGTAGATGTAAAACTAAAATTGAATTTTGACCCAGTGCCCTCTGCGAACTGCCGTAGGAAGCCCAAGTGAGACAGCAGAGAATCGCAGATAAATGGCCATGTGCTGCTGGATAAATGCTTCATCCTCCTGTATGTGATCTCCAGGGCCCTTCCCTACCCCATCTGAGGCAACGAATGCTTAGACTAAGTCTTGGGACCTGAACGCATGCCCTCTTCTCTTTGTTGTTTGCCATTCCTTCCACCTGTGTCCCTCGTCCGAAGTACTTGCGAGAGCGTATGAGATATTTGCTGTTGTTCACTCGTTTGCAAACCGCATGAGTTGATCGTCGGTTCCTGAAGCCTCGGAGCATGATGCATATGACAAACTCCGACGTGCCAAGCAGCCCGGAAGGAAACCCTATGGATAGGACTTGATAGGACTCTTATTCCATACAATAGGCCTTGGTCTTACTTTCTTCTCGATATCTGATGACCTCAGCATATTGCATCCAGCTGCGTGAGTATCCGACACTGAAGGGGGCAGAAGAGATGGCTGCACGGAGAGCCTCATGCTAACCCTTCATTTCGCGAAAACAGGCATACATATCGTTGCTTTATATTTACCAATAAAACAAGGCAACGTATCGTACGCTCTTCACGTCAAAATTGACTTTTCCATGCTGAATTATTGTACACATTGTGCCTCATATATTCACTTCGCACCTGTTCAAGACTAATAATGTCTTGGGGTATCTAGATGCAAAAGTTCCGCGCCGCGAGCCTACTTCTCCTGGTAATAACCACCTACTCCACTAGAAACCCTCCACCGCCCTCATCCTCCTCCATGTCGTACTCCTCAGTAACGTCGCTCGGTGCGTCCTCTAGTTCTTCGTCGTCTTCTTCCAACCCACCTGCGGAGGAATCATGAGTGATACTATTGTCACCGTCTTTGCCTTCTGCGTCTTCGTCTTCAGCAATGGACCGAGTATTTGTTTCAGGTCCCACGTCTTCGTCGGTGACACCACCACTAACCGTCTCAATGTCCCTCTTCTCATCATGGACGAACCCACCGTCTTCCACTTTATCATCCTCTCCTTCGTGAACGAATCCACCGCGGTGCATTACATCACCATCCTCATCTGCCATGAACCCGCCGCCTTCCATCGCGACGTCCGTTTCACTAGCCACAAATCCGCCACCACCACCTGATGTCCCGTCGTACTGACCGCCGATAAATCCACCCCCTCCTGCTGCGCTCTCCACATCATCGGGCAAGAAGCCACCTTCTCCTTCCGCCATATCGTCGAGATCGGCGGTGTCGTCGATATCGCCGACCATCTGCCGCTCCTCTTCGGCTCTTTCTTCAGGATCTACACCAGCATACACCCGCTCCCGAATGCGGAGCACCGTAAGGAAATGCCTCCACATCCGTATCGCAGCCAAAGACCGCTTACTCCGCTCTGCCTGTGCATCCATGTCTCCCAAGCCGTCTATCACAGCCCGTACTGCATCTTCGTACTCCCGAGCCACCACCACGCCATTCATGACAGCAGTACCATGCCTGCCCTTGAACTGAAACCCCCCCAGAGCCGGCGCGTAGTCGATCCCCAAAATGTAGGCTGCCCGCGCAGCAGTGTCGAACTCGTCAGGGATGTGGACGGCGCCCTCCGGCACCATGGTCGGCACGTACAAATCGATGTTGCCAAACTTGTTCTTTGGTACCCGCCCATTGACGACCGGGGGCGCGCGATACAGCTCCGTCTGCTCCTCCGTAAAGACCGGCGTCCCTGCTGCGTCTCTCTCATCTCCGCCGTAGCCGTCATCGACGTATTCACCCGGTTTATGGTTGGCCCTCCGGGGGAGGAACTTGACCGGGACTTCCATAGGCTTCACCTCGCGTCCGAAGCTGCGATACCACCTGTCTCTGCTTCTCGCGATTCTCACGTCCTTGCGTCGATACACCTTCTCCAACGGCGCTTTGCTTCCGGCGGCGACTGTCCCCGTGGGCTGAGCTTCGGGTATGAGGACTTCGTTCCGTCGCAGATGCCTTTCGAGCGCGAAGACGGGGTGGTCCTTGAAATCTGCCACGTTGCGTGGCATAGGCTCGCGCGCTTCAACGGCTTGCAGTTCGGTGTCTTCAATCTGGTCAAGATCTGTAGAGATTCCCCGCCTGAATGGTTTCAATGCCTTGCGCCACCACACATCGCCGCGTTCAACTGCTGTCTCGATGCGCATTCTTCTCGTCTTTGCGGCATATGCCTTGGCGTATCTCCTAGTAACGTCCCGAACAGTACCGTCGGTATCGAATGCAATCACGTAGCTCATACAATTCTCCTTGTCGACGGCTGGAGGTTCCAAGGCGTGAGGCTTCCACATGGAATTTGTGACTAGTGGGTCTACGGTTTGCCACTTTTGACGCCCTACATCGAGCACCTCTACCCAGTAGACCGGATAATGCGACTCGCGGATCTTAATCGGGGCCGTCTCCTTGTGCTGGCGAGGTGTTGGCAGCGAGACTGGCATTGGAGGGATATTATAACTCGCAGCATTTGGGTGGCCAAGTCGTCGGAGGGGTGATGCTTTGGTCAAATCTGACGATGAGGCTTGCTCCGGTGTCCTATACTGAGCGACCTGCTCCTGAATCTTTTGCGCCTTGAAAGCTTTTGTCGACGTCTTCGGCTTGGGAAGGCTTGGTCCACCCGGAGCGAATGACAGTGGCTGTAAGGAGCAAACCAAGCGGGCACGCACTCCAGCAGATCGGAGCAGGGCACAGTACAGCTGAGCACCGACGTCTCGAGACCCTTGCAACTTTCTGGCTGCTTTTCTGAACTCTGATCGGTCGATACATGAGTCCATATTGCTTGGTGGTTCATACTATGACGCGGTGTCAGTTGTCGCCGTACAGAAAATGAAATTGGACATTAGGGCTACCTTGGCAAGATGTTCGGGGTCCTCAGCCCATAACGGACGTCGTAGTCCCCTCTCTGTAATTTGGAATTTGGCCTTGAAAATGGACCCCACTTGTTGTAGGCCAGTCTTGAGAGACTCTGTGCGACCGAACTGCGAGAGATGAACACCGGGGTTCAAATAGTTGATGGTCTTCTTCGTCAACAGCGGCTTCAGAGATTTTCGAGCTTCTTCGTCGTCGCACCATCGATTCCTCAGAGCGCAGTGGTGAACAAGGCACAGGAGATGAGTTCTGTGAATCGCCACGCGACGCTCCTTTTCCTCTTTCGTTATCGGTTTCCTTCTGTCGACGCCCTTTCTACTGGTTGTCGTCGCAGATGCGTGAGCTGACAAGTTCAGAGTGAGTTTCTTTGGCTCCTGAGTGGTCTCTGGTTCGGGCTGTACGGCGCCGAAATCAACATTTTTAAATTCAATCTCCTCCTCATCCGACTCTCCATCGTCATCGTCGTCCGAGTCTCTGGTGATGGTCTGGAGAGTTAGTGCCGGAATAGCGACGTCCTCAAATTCGATGTCTTCTTCATCGTCGTCCTCGACCTCATTCTCATTTACATCCGCTCCTTTCGGAGGCGCGGGTGGGAGCTGCACCTTCTTCTCTCCTGGCCTTTTGAGCCTCTTTGGCGGCGGTCCTGATGAAGTCGAGGGACCGGCACTTGCTCCGGCTTCAGCCAGCAGCTCTTCGTAGACATCTGGCAGGCCGGACGTCGCGGGTTTCGAGCGGGAAGCTCTGGTTCTTTTGCGACCAACCATGACTGGTGAGCAAACGACAGAGACGTGAGTGGGCCAGTTCCTCTGTTTCCTCAAGATACCTTGTAGTCACTAGAGAGTCATTTCGTGGAATATTACGTGAATTGATTGGCGGCCTGGCACTGCGATAATTAAACTCGATCTAATTCTACCTCATCCTTCCCCGGCTGACAAACTGGAGATGCGACGTCATGAACGCACGGGCCACCAACGCGAAAGCAGATGATGGGCCACGTGATCTACACGCACTTCGTTCTCCGAGCGCTGCTGCAAACGGCAACCTGCCCAAAGCGCTGTTTCCCCATTTCACCCCCGCCGGCCGGCGTGTTCATCAGCTGCAAATTACTGCGGCAGTGCGCAGGAGGCACTGGGTCAAAATTGAGAATATATCCTCTTTTAGCTTTAGAGTGGTTATATTCACGGTAAGTGTGGGTAACACCTGCCTCAAAGGGTATAGCCTACCTATATAAAGTAGTTCTATTGGCTAGAAAAATCCATTCAAAGTCTCCCAAGCCCCATAGGGCCCATAAAAGACCAACCCCTGCCCCTAGTAATAAGAAATCAATACCCGGCTTATTCCCCATCCTCCCACTGCACCCACTAATAGTACAGCGCCCATAGCACAACTACCCTACCTATAACTACAGCACCCACAGCGCAATTACCCTGCATATAACTACAGCGCTCATAGCACAGCTGCCCTGCCCATAACTGCAGCGCTACCTGTAACTGCAGCGCCCACAGCGCAACTGCCCTGCCCATAACTACCCTGCCTGTAACTGCCCTATCTTTCATAGCCTTAGAAGCAGCTGTCCCCAGCTGCTCCCAGCTGGGTACTTAAATTACCCTACCTATTACTAGTAGATGAGCCAATCAGAGCTCTGGACAGCTCGGCACCTGGGGGGTAAGTGTAAAACTAAAATTGAATTTTGACCCAGTGCCCCCTGCGAACTGCCGTAAATTACCTCCGACTCGGAATTTCTCCAATTGACGCCTTCCTAATTGGCTCATCGGACGTTGACGTCGACTCTCCCATCTGAAGTCGGAACACATGGACGCTGCATGGCCAAACGGAAAGGTCTCAGCCAGTTGTGAATCGGCATTCGAACCATTGATGTCGAATTGCTGTCGGACGACTCATCATTCTCTGTAAAATATAGTCGTATCCAGGGGCAGTCTTTCGCCCATCCATATGGCTCTCTGCGTGTGATTCCGCAACTCATTCGCCATGTGGCTTCCCTCTTCCTCCGTGTTGGGGTGGACTAGTACAGATAAAGGCCCTCGGTAGATGGCAAGCCAGGGTATGAAGGCCCCGAACTGTGCGGGCGTGAAGAGGTTGACTTCGAACATGGCCACGGGGTGAGGACCGACGGGCTTCTCCCAGAATCGGTAGATTCTCAGCTCAGGGACTGTTGAAATGCAACGTCAGTCAACACAGCTCAGTTCCCGCAGGAGGCGGGGGGTACACTCACACTCTCTGCGAATACGCTCCCATAGCTCTTTAGCATGCTTGACCTGCTCTGGATTGCTCTGGAAATGGTAGATATGAATGTCGCTGTCTTTAGTCTTAGTCTCGCTATACCTCTCAGCGGAGAGAAGTCTTCAACTCACAAGCCTCCTCGGTGGCCGTTGTCCAGTGGGGCAGGGAACGTCTCGTAAGCCTTGCTCAACCCCTCCTCACGCGGGGGGTTCTTGAAGCTCTTGCCGTCCTCGTTGAGTTCGTCGGGCAAAGGAGGTGCATCTTCGTACCCTTCGCGAGGAGAAACGTAGGTGTATAGAGGGGGGTTGGTAGCCATTATGGGATGGTAGACGTAGTAGACGCTCTAGTGTGGCCTGTGTATAAACTGAGACGCTGGGCAGGGATGTCGGGTGGAAAAGACAGTCCGTGAAAGAGCGATTTGAAATCTTAAATACTCAACATAAAAGAACATTAACTGAAAATAAAACCTTGACTATCTATTATTGAGGGGGAAATACAGTTACAGTTACCTAAGTTATGTCACCCTCAACTTCGCGGCCTCGCTCAGTGTCACCAACCCTGACGCCATCTTTGGTAATTACGTGATGTAAGTCCCACCAATTTCTAAGCAACCGCGCGCGGCGTGACCAATCCCGGATTCCGTATCCCGCGGGGTTACTCAAAACCTATCACCAATCATGCCTTTTTCCCTCTCAGCTCATTCATCTATCTGATAGACGGCATATCGACTATACCTAATCGTATCCCCAAACCAGGGAATCTCCCTCACAACATCCCCAAGCTCCATCCAAACCCTCCACCTCGTTCCCGTCCTCCTCCCGACCTCATCCCAAAGCATCTGGAAACTGCCCTGATCATGCAAGTACCTCTTGCGCTCTTCGTTCCCGCTCCCCTTGGGCTCCGTGCTGCCCAGATGCCGTCCGAAAACAAGCCCGTCGCGAATTCCCGGCTTCATGAACTTGATAATCCGCTCCGCCACCACAACCTGCTGCCCCCAATCGAATAGGTGAAAAAACGCATTCGCCCAGACGATACTGACGCGGCCGTCCAGGACCTTGAGCCCCGGGTCCGCGGCGTCCAGCGCGTTGCCCGCGACAAGCGTCGCGCCGAACCGCCCCCTGTCGCGGAAGAGCTCGTAGCCGATGTCGAGGAACTGCTGCTGGAGGTCCGCGCCGTAGAGCCGTGAGCTGTCGACTCCGTCGTGGGCGAGTTGTCTGAGGGCCTGGCCCACGCAGGTGCCCAGGTCCAGCAGCTTGTCGTCCGATTCTGGGTCCTTCAGACGGCCCAGGACTCTCTGGTATAGTGCATCCTGCGCGTCGGCGAGCAGCAGGAAGCGCCAGCGGCCGATGCACGGGTAAGGGAAGACCTTCCACAGCTTATCCCTCTGTTGAGATGTGTGTGTGTGAGCTGGGTGTTGCCTCGCCAGCGTGTTCTTCTCTCACTTACAATCTCACGAATGTGGCCGTCGACGTCCTCTGCAGGAATCTTGCTGTAGTCTCGCAGCAGGGCGCGAGCAGTGTCGAGCTCCTCACCGGGCAATTCCTCCACGTACATCCATGGCTGCTCGTCCGGGACGTCCGAACTGGAAGGGTTGTAAACGTCTTTGAACGCTCTCGACATGTTTTCTTCTGGGACCAAAGGAATGCCACCAAGCATGGAGCTTCTGACGATGTTCTCTGAATTGCAGGGTTCTTGGTCATATTTAATCCTCGGTGGTGTTCGCTTCTTACATGACCTGTTTCGTTGGGGCCATTCCTCGGGGCGAAACCGGCGATGGCTTGGCCGATGGCGCCGCTTATTCCCCCTGCTTGCGTCAACGACGCCCGTCTGACGGGATTCATTGGGCAAGACACGGATTAAATCTTCTTGTCACTTAAACAGCGGGCGGTCCGGTTCATGAGGGCGACTTTTCGCCGGACACTCGGGGACAATCTCTTGCGCACAGGATTCGCTTACTCACAGAGCCCAATCGGAGGATGCAGTTAGGTTCCTCTGAGCTTAGGTGGTCGAAGCTTACTCGGGCGTGAAAGACGATTGGCTCACGGTACCACATTTACTACCTAATGATTGTTACTATGGTACTTGGGCAAGGAACAAAAAACACATCAACCATCAAGAAAGGGACAGTTGTGCGTGTTTGGTATAAAAGTTTGCTCTAGTACGACGTCCTGGGTATGCCAAAGCGCACCTACAACCTCGACATACATCATACATTATCGGCCCCCCAAAAAAAAACCCACGCCGTCCGTATACCGTTTGTTATGCTTTCCCCAATTACTTTCCCCCTGCCATCAAGCCCTTGTAGTATGAAAGGCTAAGGTCAAGCGAATGCTTGAGATGGGCGTCTTCTGTGAGGGGAAGGCCCAAAACTTGTGAGACGTGCTGTGAGATTCGTTAGTACAGCATTCAGACAGCACTGGGCAGAAACCAAGTCCAGCGGACAACGCACCTGATCTTGCCTTGACTTTTCCGCCATCACCTTAGCCACCACCGATCCCATCTCGAAGATGGCCGCCAGACTCGTGATGTTACCGCTCTCCGCGCTCTCTTGCATCGCTGGGAGACCCGCCAGTAGTTTGTCCAGAACAGATGCCGGTGGAGAGGCTTGCCGCTGTCTGCGGGAGTTGACCAACTCCAAGAAGGACTTGTAAACCTCTCCGCCGAGAGTCCAACCGGGAATGTCATCCTCGTGGCCCTCGAAGCGAGACAGGACGGCGACCAACTCGTCATAATCCCGGCTAACGACCGCTGATGGGGCCACCCTGTGCACGAACACCTCGTGCGCCTCGGCGAAGGAACCCGCGCGGAGCAGGCACTGTACCTCGGCCGCGGCATCCTTCTTGACAGCTCTCATACAGAGGGCCTGAGCCTCCCAAATCCAGGACGGTGGGATCTTGAGAGTCTGTGTGAGGGTCGTAAAGTTGCTACTTGTCTCCGAACCCAGAAGGGCTGCGTGTCGGCAAAGGGTGTCTTGTACCGCTTTGGCTCGCGCCTCGGGCTGGTTGAGATGCAGGAGGACGAAAACGGCCTCAAGCCAACTTCCCTCGTTGACAAGCTGGTCTGCAAATGCAATGGTCAAGGCATCTGCCTTTTCTTTGGCGCCACCGCCGTAGGATACCTTACCTGTGGATTGCAGGGCGCGGCTAAGCTGCCAGCACAAACGAACATCCAAGGGTGACAGCTGGCTGTTCTCGGGTCTCAGCACGGCCTCAAGATCCGTTTCCTCGTTCGAGTAGAGCTTGAGAAGACCCCATAGGAGGTCCTCGCGAATGTCTGCGTCTTGATCGTCCCAAAGCGCCGGGATGCCCTGCTCGAGATACCACGTTCGTGGCCGTTGCTCTCTGTCCTGGGCCACGTCCTCCTCAAAAACACGGACGGCGGCAGAGATATCATCGCTGCGAGAGATGGAATACCACAAGCGTAGGCCGAACGCCTGCTTCCAGTCCAGTCCGAACCGCTGAGAGATGACGAAAGATTCAATACGATCTTCCAGAGGCACAGCCTTCTTGCCTACACACACGCCAGAGTTGCCACTGAGCAGTTCGTAAATTGCGCGGATAGGGTCGGCAAATTCAGAGAGGAAGTTGGCCTCTTGCCATTCGTTGAGCTGTTCCCGGATGTCCTTCTTGGATTGATCGTTGCTGCCAATCAAAGAGACCAGGGTTGCAAGACGAAAGTTCCGTCCATCAAGGAGGTACTTGCAAGCGTCTTGAATACGATGGCCAGAAAGTGCTGCAATGGCCTTCTCCTCACCTGATCTTGCTAGCGCAACCGACCTGGACGAAGCAGAGTCGACAAGAGCTGCCCAGAATTTGGACAAAGTAGACTTGCGGGATTCACCCGAGGCAGAATCGTCGAAGAGAATACTGGCAAGCTCCCAAACCAACTTCTCATGTGCGTTGGCCGGGTTGCTTGTGTCTTGGTCGTGGAAAATGGACTTCAACGTATCCACCCGCAAGCACAGTTCAGGAACGCCTGCGGTCACCTCGACTTGTGTCATCTGAATTTGGTTTTGGAGAGTCTTCGCGGAAGCCTGTAATCAGTTAATTTAAGAGTTCTAAAAGCAAGTGATAAGAGAGTGTGGCAACTTGCCTCATTAGAGAACTTGGCAGCTTGAATCGCTCGGCCTTCCGCTTGAATGACGCTCTTCGTGATCAAAAGGCCATCTTCGTTGGCTTGTCTTGACATTTCGAGAGGAGGACGGGTTGTCGTGAAAATAAGGGATCCATCAGGACCCCAACTCGGCCGCATGGAGTTGTAGTAGGAGCGGTCGGCTTCACTCATGTCTGATTGATCAATAAATGACTTGGTCTGTCGTTCATAGGGCCACTAAATGATTATACGCCTCAGTAAAAGATCTTATATACAGGAAACTACAAGTCCCCGTGCTCAACAAAGCGAGCAACACTGCAAGGGAAGGTCGCCTAGACCATGAAGAATTCACCAACCTGAACAAAACCCTTCGAGGGTGCCGGAGCGGCTGGAATCTTGGCCTTCTCGAAAAGGGAGTTCATCAAATCAATGCTTGTTGCGAATCCGCGCCCGTCTGGCACAACGCGATCTTTGTGTCCGGTTTCGCCTTCTTCCGCGGCAGGCCTCGAGGCCGCCTCATTCAAGCTGCGCAAGAATGCCCTGTCTCTCTTTTGAGGACTGACAGATCGCTGCAGCATGTCCATCCACTCATCTCCACCAGCAATTTGAAGCTTCAAGGGAGTAGCTGAACCCTTGAGCGCTCGCATTCTAGCTCGGAGAATGCCACCGGGGGTTTCGTTTGCTGGCGCAACCGTGTCACCCTCTGGCGAGTCAATTGTTTGCTCCGCGGCAAGATGGTGTCTGAGGGGAGTGCCCACCGTGTCTTCATCCTCAGACATGCCATATTCGCCATCCTGATCAGCGACCGGTTCGTCCTCCGTAGAGAGAATCAGCGCATTGGACGTTGAACCCGCGGAACTATGCCCTAAAAAAGACTGGCGCTGGAAGGAACGGGGCGCGTTGTCATAACCTGCTTCGCCAGACCCTTCGTCCTGTTGATCGAAGGCGCCAGGGAGGGCACGTCGCTTGCTCTTGCGAAAGTCGAAGGTGTCATCCTCCCGAGGGCTGGAGTCAGAATCGTGGGAATCGAGCTGGGAAGAACTCTGGGTAACCATTTCTTGAGTCATGACATCTTCAGGCTGCTCGACCTCATCTTCATCTTCATCATAGTCCAGACCGTACGTGGTGAAATGCTCAACGGAGAACTTCCAGACACCAGTATCCGCGTTGTAGCTCTCGAATGCTGTGTTCTCAATGCGCTTCAGACGTTCGATGTGCTTGGCAAAACGCTTCTGGTCGTGACTAGGTCGCTTGTCTCTGCCACGAGGCCAAGATTGCTCAAGGGCGATCAGAGCAGGGACGTTCAGGCCCTTGCCGACAGGAGGCTTTCTGGCAGCAATGGGATACACCGTCGCCGAACGAGTCTCGAGAATGACTATTCCACCACAAATCTCGTCGAGGTCAATGTTCGTCAGATCGACAGGGACCTTGAACTTAACTGAGCCCACATTGTCTCTTCCAACGGTGAAGTCTGCAACTTGAGCACGTTGCACTCTGTTCATGCCAGCAATTGTTTCCTTCGTCGGACTCATCCAGTAGGCGCCAGGAGCCTGATCAATGCCATCGCGACTCACTTCGGGGGTTTGAGAGGAAGCGTCCTCCTCGTGAACAATAGCGAGCTCCTTGCCCTTGCTCTGCTCAGAGTCTCCGGCGGCAGATTTGGCTCCATTTACGTCGTTGCTGACAGGGGTCGATTCTTGAGTGATAGCATCTCTGGGTGTAGACACGGCAGCAGCGTCGGCCTCATCCGTTTCAGGGGCCTCCATGTTGCTCGTATCGAAGCTGACTCTCTTGGACAACTTTCGGGAGCCATTGACTTGCTCGATCGCCGGCTTTTCCTTGGTTGGTGTGGCGAAGAGATCACTGCGCATGTCCTTGTTGATGACCAGCTTCTTGACGCTACCGTTGTTGCCATAGTAGCGAGGTCCAGAGCTGGCCGAGAAAGCGCCGGGCGCAAGAATGCTGTCCTCAGCATTGAAACCTTTTCGCAAGTTGCTGGTCGACACGCTCTTGCTCAGGCTTCGGTTCAGACTTGAAGATCCCAACAAGCTGCGGCTGGCGCCTCCAGGCGTGCTCGCCGCGCTAGACGGGCTGCCGCCGGGAGTGCCGTAGGTGCTGTACGAGAAGCCAAAACCACGCTTCTGGGGGGTGACGAAGCGGGCAGCAGAGGCTGGGTTCAGCTTGTACATCGGCAAGATGGAGCTACGTCTCGGCTTGGACTTGCTTGACAGAGGCGTGGCCAATGGACCAGGGTTGGGAGTCTCGGCACCTGCAAGGTTAGAAAACAAGGAGGGAGAGCCGAAGGCCGAGACATCTGTGATGTTGGCTGTCAGCGCCTGAGGACCAGAGTTGATTCCCTGAGAGTTGCCCATCATAGAACCACCAAGAAGAGACCCTTGCTGCTGCTGCTGTTGGTTGCCGCCGAACATGGAGCCCTGCTGTTGGTTGTTCTGTCCTCCGAAAAGACTGCTTCCAGCAGGCTGAGAGCTACCGAAGAGACCACCAGGCTTTGCCTGGTTCTGGTTGCCGCCGAACAAGGAAGACTGGCCGGTTTGTTGCTGTTGGTTGTTTCCCCCCAAGCCTCCGAAAAGACCTCCGCCAGTGTTCGTCTGTTGGCCTGCGGTGTTGTTTCCAAAAAGACCGCCACCGGTAGTAGCGGGCTTGGCTCCGAACAGGCCGCCTTGCTGGTTGTTCGTGTTCGCTGCACCGAACGAGTTCGTGGTAGAGGCGCCTCCTCCGAAGAGTCCACCGCCGGTGTTGGTGGCTCCACCACCTCCGAAGAGGCCGCCGCCCGTTGCCGGCTTCTGCTGGTTGTTGCCAAAGAGTCCGCCGCCAGCGGCTTGGTTGTTGTTTTGCTGACCAAATCCGCCGCCGCCTCCAAATACCGAGCCAGTTCCCTGTTGTTGGTTCTGTGCTTGATTGTTGCCGAAGAGCCCGCCGCCTGTAGACTGCTGGTTGTTTCCAAATAATCCACCGCCGGTACCGGCGTTGGTCGTCGTGTTGGTCTGCCCGAAACCGCCGGTCGTGTTGGTGCTTCCGAAGCCGCCGGTCGTGGTCCCAGTGTTCCCGAAGCTGAAACCACCGGGTTTGCTCTGGTTTGCGGTGTTGTTAGATCCGAAAAGCCCTCCGCCAGTGGTGTTGTTGGTAGAACCGAAGCCACCAGTTGTGTTCGTAGCGCCGAAGCCACCGCCGGTGTTCGTAGCCCCGCTGCCAAAGAGCCCGCCTGGTTGTGCCGGCTGGGATGTCGCGGTGTTGTTGCTGCCGAAGAGACCTCCTGTAGCAGGCTTAGCCTGGTTTCCGAACAGTCCACCGCCCCCAGATCCAAATCCTCCTGTCGCACCACTACCGAAGCCACCAGTGGTGGTAGAAGTGGTGTTGTTGGCGGTGCCGCCACCGAAAAGGCCTCCTCCAGTGGATGTGCCAGCCCCGAAACCTGTAGACGGTTGGTTGTTCGTGGAGCCAAACCCGGTACTACCAAAATTGGAAACGCCAAAAGCGCCGGTGCCGCTGGCGTTGCCGTGGCGGCGGCCTTGAGCGTAGTCAGCCAGACGCAATTCTTCAGCAGACCATTTCTTGTACGGCTCTTGGAAGAGGACGTTCTGGAAGGAGTTGGACTGGTTTCCAGCCCCGGTTGTCTCCTTTTCCTGGTGTGCTTGGAAAGGGGTGATGGCAGTACCCGGCGGATCTCCAACGTTGCCTCCGATACCGGGGTTCAAGGACGCGCCAAAACCGCCGCTCGTGCCAGTATTGGAGCCGAAGCCGGTAGAAGTGTTGCCACCGCCGCCGCCGAACAGTGAAGTGGTACCGGTGGTAGTGTTATTGGTGGTAGAGCCGAAGGCAGGCTTGTTGGCTCCGAAGAGGTTTGAGCCGGATCCGCCAAAGGGCGATGAGGTGTTCGTTGTTGTAGTCCCCCCGCCGAAGCCACCAAAGCCTGAGGAGGTCGCGGTAGTGTTCGTGGTGTTATTGGTGTTGGAGCCGAACAGACCGCCGCCGGTAGATGTGGAAGCTCCAAAAGCTGGTTTCGCGGCACCGAATGTCGTGCTCGTGTTGGATCCAAAGCCGCCTGTGAGATCAGCGGTTAGTTTGTTGCTTGACAGCATAGATAGATTGTTGAGTAGCACATGTCAAGGGTGGGGCATACCTGAAGGTGCAGCGCTGCCAAAAGCGCCTGTGGTGCCTCCTCCAAAAAGGCCACCACCACCAGCGTTGGTGTTGCTGGTAGATCCAAATGCGCTGGTTGTGTTGTTGCCAGCGCCGAAGCCTGATGCGAGTATTCAGTTAGCTTGACTGGTAGCCGAGGGCAAGATGATGCTTCGTCGCAACGAGATAGGTTTCTTTGTCTTACCTGTGCTGGTGTTGGTGTTGCCGGAGCCGAAGCCACCAAAGCCAGACGATTGCTGGTTATTCGTTTGGCCAAAGCCACCGAAGCCGGTGCTGCCAAAGCCGGACATAGTAGGTGATGGGTATTAAAAACGTCGAGAACTAGATTTGACGATGGAAAAGACGCGAGGATGGAAGAACACGAGGACGTCGACGGCCGAGGACGATGGGCGAGGTCGCCGGCGAAAGCGCGTGCCTGAGGTCCGATCCGAGTCGCGGACGCAGTTTCAGTCGCCTGCAATCAATTGACGGCGGACATGCAGCGCGGATCGATCAGTGGCACCGTCGGTGTTGATGACCGGAAGGCGCGTCAGTTGAAGGTTGGCGACGTGACGTGGAATAGAATGTAATGTTGTCGACAGCCAGTCGTCGAGGTTTTTTTTTTTCCTCCCTGCTAGGTGCTGCGCAGGGAACGCAACGGGAAAGAGAGGTACGTGGAGAAAAAGTGGCTGGGGTGGGTGGAATGGGCCACTGGCGCTCACAGCGCGTCTTCGATGTCGGGTGTGTTGCTGGGTGAAGGTATAAAGGGGTCAGGGGGGGGGATAATGACCCGAGAAAAATAGCTGGACCTCATTGACTTGAACCAAAGGGCTGACTACCGCATTAAGTAGAGTCGGCTCGGCCGTTCTTGTATGGGAGAGCTTACCTAATTCTGGTTAGTGCCCCAGGGACCTTTGAACTGTGGTCGCTGAATTTAGGTAGATGTTTCTCGTCGCTGCCTGAGGACAGTCCCGCATTCTGATTCGACCACAAACCAGAGCTCCTCAAGATAGCCAATCGTAGGGCTGTACTTGAGCCTAGGCAGGAGGAGACAGATGTAGCTTCCGCCTAGTTTAATTAGTAATGGTACTTTCACCCTTCAAAGCGCGTCAGGCTGTTGTGACCATCACCAGTTGCCCCAGGTTGTTCGTGGCCATCAAAGTAAGTCCGTGGCCATTCTCTGCAACTCGATTTTCGCTTGCTTCTCACTTCAAGCCTTCTGGAATGTGTCTAGCAATATACCTCAAACCTACAGTTGAAACAACTGTCTCTTATGACAGGCTCTTGCCACGATGTTAACCGAGACGATATTGAAGGAGGATAGTTGAGGTATGCAAAAACGCGATGACAGGCGTGGATACAAATAACCCTTAATTCACGTCCGTATCAAAGTCTTTTTCACAATACGGCACATAACTAATCGTTATGATAAACAACACTATTAGTTCTCATCTCAACGTATTTCTCGACCAAAATCATCTCGGCTCGCAAGAGCGCTATGCGCAAGCTGTGTAGACTGGGGTAAAATAAGAGCAAGCCGCCCACCAACTATGAACAGGAACAAGTTTTGAGCCTTCTCACGAACGGGCGCCCGCACAGCCACGCAAGGTAATCCGTCACCTGGATTCTAAGAAGTAAATAAAAGACGGAAATGATATTCGGAGTTTTTTCTTCGCACTACCTGCAGCCTGTTCTGATAACGCCAACGAAGAGCAGCCAGTATCGCCCAGCCATCTTACTGGCGCAACCAGTCTTCGGACTGGCAAGAAAATCATACAAGAACTAAAATTGGATGAGGTCTTGCGGTTGCGTATTCTGCTGTTGCGGCCTCGTTGCCGCAAATGGGTTGTTGCTACCGTTAATCCCTGCCGGGCCTGTCGCTGCGGGCATTTGCTGCCCACCGTATGAGATATTAGGCATGCCCGTGTATTGCGAGCGTAAAAATGGATTGCTTCCGGTTGCTTCTGCCGTGAGCCGTTGAGCGCCAGCTCCTGCGCTATTGACGAATGTGCCAGGAGCAGTGTGCTGCGCTGGGATACGCGTCTGACCAACGTTGCCGAATGTGTCCATGCCGTCACCACCAGCAAGCAAAGCATTCAGCTTGGCCTCGTGATCCGTCAACTCCTTCTGAGGAGTACCGAAAGACTGTTGGGTCTGTTGTTGCATAGGCTGGCTAGGCTGGCTAAAGGTTGGTTGGGGTTGGCTATAGCTGGGTTGAGGCTGGCCAGTAAAGGCAGCGAGAACCTTCTGTTCAGGAAGGCTGTTAAGATTGGACTGCTGAGTTCGCCCGAATGATGATGCAAATGGGTTGTTGGATCCCGTCTGCATCGGCTTCATCGGGTTTCCTGCCTTCATACTGCCTGTCGACCAAGGGTTGTTGCTACCTGGCTGCTGTACTGGCTCTTGAGGCGCATTGCTCTGAGCATAGGGATTGTACCCTGTTGGCTGAGCCTGGAAACCCTGCTGTTGTCCGTAAGGGTCCTGTTGCAAGAAAGAGAAGTTATTCCCATTCGGATAGCCCGTTGCTTGCGGTTGTTGGTAACCGGTGTAGGCGTTCTGCATGTAGCCGGTGGGCTGAGCCTGGAGCTGGTTCTGGTCGATGGGATTGGCAAAAAAGTCAACTGCGCTGCCCTGCTGATAACCTTGATTGAATCCGGTGTACTGCGGCTGCGTCGATTGCACAGGGGTGTCATCGAAAAGGAGAGAGGCGTTGTTGCTATCCTCCATTTCTCGTCGTCGCCGTTCGTCTTCCTCTTTGCTTAGCTTAATGGCCTTGGCAAGGTCATCATCGTCGACAGCTTCACCGCCACGACTCGCCCGCTTTCTGCGGTCCTCCTCCTCCTGGTTCTTGCTAGCTTCGATGGCGAGCCTGTATTCGAGATCATCGTCGTTGCTCGGGCGGCGACGCGGTCGTGGTTGCGTAGGTCCCATCTGATGAGGTGCGAACTCCTCCAGGCCTGTGACACGAGACTTCCATGACTTGCGATCACTTCTCTCAGCCCGAAGTCTCTCTTCATCCAGGATCAGTGCTGTCAGCTCCTTGGCGGCTACGCGAACTAATTTCGAAATGTCAGCTGTGCTACTCGTATTCTCGGATGCAAATCTAACCATTCTGGCCGACGTCTCTGCCGTCCTCATCGATGTACTGAAACTCGCGCAGCGTCTTGATGATGTAGATACTCTGCCTCGCCCATGTGACGACGAGCTCGGATCCCTCGTGCAAGCAATAGTCGAGCACCTTCAGGGCCTTCAAGACGTGTCTCCAATTCTTCCCCTTGTCGTTGAGGCGCTTGTCTAGCATGTCCATAATCTCGTAGAATTCGGTCGAGCTACGGTGACTTCTTAGCAGTTGGCTGAGCGTGGCGGAAGGAGGAAACTTACGTGTTGTACGTCAGTTGAGCGATCTCGCTCATTTGCGTGCCCGTGGGGCCCCATGGATCGTTGCTTGTGGCTGCGCGGCGGGCGGTCAGCAAGGGAAGTCCTACAAGAGCGGCTTACTTAGACAGGTAAAACGACGCACCTTCTCGAACCTTGACTTGAACGCTGGAGTAACCCTTGGTTACGTTCTTGACGCTGCGAATGACTTTGGACATTTTGGCGGTGGATTATTTTGTGTGGGGAGGCGATTCTGGCGGGATAAATGTCGCAAGTGATCGTTGGAGCGGTAGGCGATGTCGGGCCCTGAACCGAGAGGTTGGTGTGCTGGATTGTGTCGAATACGCTGAGCGGCAGTCGGACGAGACGATGCGGCGGAGTGGGCTCAAACAGCTTCCGTAAAGATAGCAGCGCCGGTGGTCAAGCGCAATTGGGTACCGAAGCGCTTGAGCACAACGCGAGTGGTGCGATGGGTTGAAAGGCGAGTGCTTCGACGGTGTCTGGAGGTTGGCGAAAGATTGCTGCGGTCAGCCAAGGAATTATGATAGCGGGACGGAGAGCTGGTGTTGGGAGGGGCGGCGGTCGGCCGGTCGAAGCTGGCGTTGGTGATGAGAGTGGTGTCAAGGTGAGGTACCTGAAATTGTTTGTCCGAGGTCTAATCGAAATGACCGTCGGCGGTTCGAAGTCGCAGATGGGCCTTAACACGATGAGCAGACAAGGCAAAGCCGATAGCACTGGTCAGGATATTAGCGACTGGCGATCGAAGAAAGGATGAATGGGTCGGATCGTAAGGAGCGCTCTCGGTGGGCAACCTGGATGGAGGGGGCGGGAAACAGGCGAAGCAGGGACGACGACGACAAGGACGTGGACGGAGAGAGCGGCAAGGCGGTAGAGTAAGGGATCTTCCTTACCTCGAAATGCGTGCGACGCAGAGGCAGTCGGCGGATCACGACTTAGTGACGACTGCTCTGGTGGTGGCAGTGATGAAGAGCGCCGATTTAATGGGTCGGGCCTGTTGAACGATGGTGTTTTGTCGGAGATGAAGTTCCAGTTCTGAGAAAGCAGGCAAGGTAGGTAAGGTAGATAGCTCAGCTAAGGTACTGCGTTATGCGTATGTGTAAGGCACGGTGTAGCATCCGCAGGTGACGAAGTGGTTCAGCGTTGGGCGGCAGAGAACTGAGAGGTGGTTAGTGTCAATGTCAGGCAAGGTCCAAGATTGGGCAAGCCGTAAGGCAGGTTCAGGTCAAGTTGGCTGAGGTGGCCGGCGGGAACGGCAATGGAATGGCGCTTCAGCGTGCGTAATGCGCCTTGGCAGGCGGTGACAGCATTTTTGGGGGCCCAAACCACACGCTTGACCTCATGTTGGCACCTGGCTAGCCCAGACGGAACCAGACTGTTCTTTTGGATGACACTGGCCTGGGGCACTTCATTTAGACTTTAAGGGCCTCAAGTAAGGAGCCGTAGAAGACAGCAACTTAACTCAGCGTCTCCTTTGCTCTTAATATGTATGGTATTGGAGATCCTACTTTAAATGTACTAAGAAGACGACATGCAATTTTCTGTGGCTGAGACATGGGAAACACTCGTATCAAATCCGAGGCCTCAAGCAGGGTAGTCAAACGGTTGATACTGGCGTTCTCACAGCGGAATATGCTAGCAGTGAAGAAACGCCGCTAGCCACCCACCTGGAACTCACACAAAAGAAGTGGATGCCGTGGCCGATGAGGTCACTAAGGTGCCTTAATGTACCTTGCCTTACAGAGTAGATACCAGCGAAAAGTCCAATGGTCAATCAGGGTCACAGGCCAGAACGGTGGATTAACAACTTAGTCAGACCCGTCCGTTTGGAAATGCTCCACCACTCCGTTCCAACTCCGTTTCTAGGGTACCATCGCGTTACCGGTCTCCAACACTCCATCTCCATCCTGCCATCCATGATATCGCATAAAGTGCCTTATTAGTCCACCACATACATGCCTGTCATTTCTCTACCCTCAAAAAGCCTGAACTGCTCAAACCGTGCCTTCCATGCCGCCGACCCCTGATCTCCAACGGACACAATCGCACGGGTCTAGCCGCAAGAGCCTTCATGCTCTGCGTCTCCTGTGCATTTGTGACGCATCACCTTACTCAGATGGCACCGGCTCCGACCTGGAAAGTACTTCGCTTCGCAGCGACTGCCGTACCTTGCCTCATACACAACGCCCTTCCAGTACTTCGACGTCGCGCCGCTCTCAAACGCACTTTCTCAAACGTCCAAGCAAATACCTCAGCCATCCCGGCGCTTATACCTTTCCTCACTACCGCCCGTCGACATGTGTCTCTTCCCCCTGCTTGGGCTTCAAGGACGCATGGGTAAGGCAGAAAGGTAAACCAAATCACAGCAAAGAGAGAGGAAATGTACAAAGGTGCGGTCACGGCAATTCATTAAACGGAAACAAACACACCCATCTTTGCATTATCAGCTACAGTATACCGGAGATCCTCCCAAGAAACGCCGCCAGAGACAATATTGGGGGTATCAACTGTGGCATTCACTCGTCCTCCACGTGGCCGTCTGCGTCCTTATCTCCGCCGTTCTTGCCGCCGTTGCCGCCTGCCGCCGAGGTCGCCTCTCCTCCCTCCTCAAATTGCACTCGGACCACGTCCATCGTCTCCTTGATCTCTACGGCCGACCTTTCTCCCGCGCCAGTGCCCTTTGCCCCCCCGACCACCGCAACCCGTTGCCTTTCCCTAATCCAGGCCGGTGGGAGACCGGGTCCGCTGTCGGCATTGCCGTAGTCGCTCTTCTTTGTGCCCTTGGGCCATCGTCCCGGCCCACGTCCCGTCCCGCCAGTCTTCCTACGAGACGAAGAGGAACTCTTGGGCCGGCTCGACGATGGCCGCTTAGCACTGCTGCTGCCTCCGCCTGATCGTTTTGGCCGCGAGCTGCTGCTATTGGTGCGTGGCACTGCTGGCCGAGAAGCACTTGAACGCGGTCGATCTGAGCGGCGGCCTCCCGGGGTTGGATAAACCTCGAACCTTGACGGAGGCACATCCTTGTATGACAAAGTCCAGTTATCCAGCAGACGCTGCCCCGAATTATCCTGCACTGCCATGGTCTCCTGAGAAGCCTCTTCGTGCGCCAATTCCTGACCAGTCTCCCCATTCACTGCACCATCATGCGACTCCATGGATTCAGAAACGTCTGGATGCGCTTGAGTATCGTCCTTGTGGCCGCCTGCGTCTGCGCCATTGATGTCCGCTGAGGGCGCAGTACCGGTGACTGTCATGTCCTCTGCTACTGCGTTGGCCACGACGCCGTTCGAAATCGGCTCGTGCTGGGACGTTACTGAGATTGACTCTTCGGCAGGTTTCTGAGGCTCGTCCTCTTCTCGCGGTGCTATCGCGCTGATAGCGGGTCCCAGCTCGAAGTTGGTGGCATTGCCTCGTCCCATGACGTACGGTGTCCAGGTTAATGCATCCGGGTTCAGCTTAACATAGTTCTTGCGCTCCCACTTGGAGATGTATTCGTTGCAGTAAGCAAGATCGACTCGAAAAGCGTATAGCTCCGTCTGGGGATCGCGAACGAGGCATCGAAGACCTTCGAGGGCTGATATCACATCGTCTGCCGTCAAACCCGTATCATCCGAGATTTGTCGTATACTTAAGCCTGCCGCAGCTGCCTTATCGTCGGTTATATGGTCTAAGAGGTACCGACATAGTACCAGCCTCCAGTAGTTGCGGTAAGAAACCAGGCCCATGTCTGACAGTGGCTTTTCAGGTGAACCCGTTTTGCGCTCGACACGGGTCAGCAGGTATGAAAAATCTATCAGCAAATTGCCGTAACCCTTCCGTTGATGAATTGGTAAGGTAAGAATGCAGGATACGTTATTCTGACTGCTCGCTCTTTTTTCCTTGGAAAAATAGCCGACGAAATGATAACCGAGGGCGTCGTATTCGCAGAGCACGTAGAATAAGAATGGCTCGACGTCGTAGTAAAGTGTTTTTGACCCTAGGAATAGTTTGGCCAGCAGACAGAGGTTCTGACAATAGACCGGGTTCTTGCGACCGTCGACTTCGAAAACAGAAACGGATCCGTGCCGGTAGATCTCGTCTCCCGGAGGATGCTTCGCTGGGCACTTGAGTTTGTGCCGCCAAGCAACATAATCCGAGTTCATGTACTTCAAGCAAAATTCGCAGATGTATAAAGTGCGATTCCGACTGTACTCCTCCGGGTAGGGAGCAGCGTACCAAGTATCGATTTCCCAGCCTCCGAAGTCGATGCACTCGATCTGGCTTGCTGGCCCGGCATTTTTCTTGGATCTTTTGGCGGGCGTACCTAAGTTGGCTTGGACACTATGGAGGCGTGCCCTCCAAACTTCCTCAGCCTTTTGCTTTGCCTCGTCGAATTTCCGTCTATCATCATTCGTTGGTAGCGTCCGAGACGTGTCCGCTTCTGCCTCGCTGAGGATGCCACCGTATGGCTTAGCCTTCATCTCGTCCGTCTCTCTTTCAAAGAAAGAGTAGAACGGATGTGAATAATCTGTGGAAGTGAGTGATGTTGAGACGCTGGCTGCAAGATCACCACGTGGTGCAGCCGCATTTGCCCTGTCGATTCTCTTCCGGCTTGATGACGATTTCTTAGACAGGACGCGGCGAAGTGAAGATGGCTTGACGCGCATCTTGACAATGGTCGAGCGTTGGCGGCGGGTTATGGAAACAGCTTGCGTTTTCCTGGTAGGGTTTAAACGCAACTTGCGGCGGACGGCTTTCTCGGCGGCTTCATTTGCAGTGTCCTGAGAGGTGCCCGCCCCATGGCTTGATTCTCGCTCTTTGGAGTTGTTTCTGCGGCGTTTTCGAAGGGACATTACCATGTCATCTGCCTCGACGGAAGAGGTCTTCCGCTTTCGAAGAACGCGAGAACCATCCAAGGGATCTCCGTCCAGGACCAGTTGATTGAAGACTGAGTGAGAATCGGGTTTGGCGGGGCCTTTCTGAGGAGGAAGTAAATCTCTCGCCACTTGAGACGCCGTCGATCTTCTAGAAGAGGGCGAAAGCTCAAGGTCAAGTCCGAGTTCTGGATCGGGCTGGGGACCATGCGTGATTTCGTCAAGCGCTTCATTGGCTGGTTCGTCATCTGCGGCCGCGCATTCAAGGCACTTCCACTCAGGAAGACCTGTAGATGTGTTAGGGAGCTAGATACTAGACAATACGCGGATAGACTTACTGCTGGGGTCTTTCAAGGCGCCTGCTTCACGAGCGCAATGCTGGTGAGCTAAGTTGAAAGTCAGCGTCTGGCCCATTTCCATAGCTAAGAGGATGCACCTACAGTTCTCGCCGCACCCACCACATGTCAGGTACTCTTCAAACTCCTCGGCAGGGTCGTTTTCCTCGTCTTGTTTGCAAAACATGCACGTATTAGGCGCATCTTCCTCCGACCCCTCTTCGTCGCCCCCATCTTCTCCTGCGGCGTCTTCCCAGGCTGCAGCTCCGTCGGATTCGTTATCAGATTCGCTTCGGGAATCCGAATGGTCGCTATCAAGCTCTGCCTCGTCGTCCGTCTCTCCTGGTCGAATTTTGACAGCACCGACACCTTCGGCCTCCTCGTCTTCTTCGATATCGTCTAGTGGGCTGCTGCTGCGACTCCGAGCCCCAACAGACGCCTCATCTCCGTGATCTTCTCCTCGCGGGTCCACATCGTTGTCGAAGTTGTGGTCCATCTCGTCATCCACATCGGACCGCTCGTCGGATAGATCACTGTGGTCATCGGTATTCACGCCCATCTCCAAGTCGTGATCGGCGATGCTTGCGTCCCCGTCCTCTTCTCCCTCAGGGATCGCGTCCGAAAGTGCTTCATCGTGAGTGTTGGTGTTCGTCAATGGACTTTCGGTGCTTATAGGAGCTTCTTCAACAGAAGGTAGTTCGGGAGCGTTCTCGAATTCGGCATCATCGTCCGACGCAATGGCACTCTGTTGGAGCTGCTCATCAGTGAGCTGCGCGCTTGCCATGTTGCCCGTAATGCTCCGATCTGGAGGCTTCGCCGGTTCGGTTTATGAGTTACTGTTGCGCGATAAGTCCACGAAGAACAGAACGTAGATGTTCGCAGCCCATAGCTGACGCAGGGCAAGGAGAGATGAACAAGTCTGGCAGGTGAAATTGATGCAATGGTTTTAGCTGGTCATGGACGAATGGTTTGGCGAGCGCGCAAAGATCAACTGAGGCGTGGGCGCGTCACGAGCTGTCCGGGCTCAATGCGTATCGAATTGTACCTGTTCTGTATCGGAAAACGCGTTACGCAACGTGTCCTTGTTAGAATGCTCCTGGCCGGCTGATGGAAGCGGGCAACAGTTATCAAAAGGCAAGTCGGCAAAAGGGCACACGCTGGCCGGCGCAAATCTACCACCTCAAGGTACCACCTGCCTGTCCCAAGGGATGCAGCTTCCATGGCGGGTGGTACCTGAGCGATCGCGTGTACAGTATTCCGAGCCTAGTCTGCACTGTAACTCCTGAGCAGAACCCACTGAGGTCCTCCCAGGTTCCCCGTGGTGGTTCCCCGTGTTCCACCAATAGCGAGTCGTAGAGAGCCGGAGCAATCCCAGCTCACCTCATCAACAAATTAGGTTACCAGGAATGGGGATTTGCAGTCACAAATCACGTGATGTAATCCGTCGAGCCGGCCGACCTGCAGTTTGAATGGCAGCTACTACTCTGGTTGAGCAATTGGTACGACGATTTTGGGATTTCGGATCTCCACGCCGCCGCATCCCGCAATCGAACCTCGATCCGAAGCCGCAAGACTACCAAGCCGTGGTCTTGCTACCTAAAACTTCCTCACGACTCTCTCGGAAACCGAATTGAGCTTTCCGGACCGAACGGTCGCCCGCGACAATGCCCGTTCCTTTCGAGACCCTGATTCCCTACGGGATCATTGTTGCCGTAGGAGCTGCCCCTACACCGGACTTCGATTGCATGAGCTATGGATGCGGAAGCTAAGGTCGTCTAGATGTTTGGCATCACTGGTACCGGCCTGCACGTCATTAAGTACGTCCAGAACGGCGGGAAGAACCCTCGCTGGGGCTTGGATCAGTGGGACAGAGTAAGTGTTTTGGTCGAATGCGTTCAATAACTGTCAATGCTAACCAAGATTTTGTCGCAGCAAAGTATGCATCCTTGGAGAGACTTCCTGGCGGCATTTAGCCCACCTCGAAGCTGACACGCACTATAGTGATGGACCGTGATCGTCGTCTTACCGGCGACCTGCGCGGACAGATTGCCAACCACGAGGCCCCCCCAGGCTTCGAGCTTAACAATCCTTGGAGAGTAAGTCGATGCGTGAGAGCTTAATTACGAACGCAGTCGCTAATCAACACACCACAGTTAGAGAAGCGTATCTCGTAATGGACAGGGTTTGACAAAGACGTGTATTTTACTTGAGAAACCAGGCATTTCGAATTGCTTCTCCTATTTCAGCCGCTCAATGAGGCGTATTTTTCTTCTAAGTTACACTTGACGACGCGTGTCCAGTCCGCATGTTCTCTAGTTGTTGTGAAGGTCATGACGGGATGTTCACACTGGGCCAGTATCGAGCATGATGGTCAACGAATCCTTCTGATTTATATGCGAATCACTGGCTTGTTCTTATTAAGTCCGTCCACCAGCAAACACGCCTGACAAATGGCTTGACTTGACATGTATCCACACCTCTCACACTTGCCTAGCTTCTGAAGAGGGTTGCTGGAGTGGGCTTGTCGCGACGAAGACTTCGGCTTTCCCCCGCCATTCTTCACATCGGACGCCGGCTTTGCAGTTAACGTCTTTGTGTAGTCCGTCTCTCGGTCTGTGTCGAGATTTGCCTGACGCAACTGTGCGTCCAGCTGAGCAATCTCCCCCTTTGAACCCTTCCCACTCTGAGAACCACAGCCGCCAGCGTAGTCATCCTCAGCAAAACCAGCAGAAGCCTCCTTGCACGCGCAGGAACTGCTGGGTCCTCCTGCGACAAGCCGAGCCATGTCCTCTCCGCTTCGGACTATGTCGAGGATGGCACTGGGGCGCACGCGCTCAAGGTTCTTGATCAGTGTGCGAGCGGTTCCTCGAAACGCCTCGGGACTGTAAATACATTCCGTGCTGAAGTAATCGAGCTTCTTGTGATGAGCATACAAGACAATTTCCTTTTCGTAAGCATACTTCAGCGGCTTGCTGCGCTTGACGTCGCTGGAGTCGTCGCCGGTGACGATGCTGGTGCTCCTGCTGAGACGGGGCAAGTCGCCCCTGAGGAGGTTCATGAGAATGGTTTCGGCTACGTCGTCAGCGTTGTGGCCGGTGACGAGATGCTGAATCTTCAGCATCTTCGCGCCGCGGTCCAACGCCTGGCGGCGGAACACGCCGCAGTACGTGCAGTTGCCCTTCTTTCCGATGGTCTCGACGACCTGGTCCATGGTCCAGCCGTATAAGTCATCATAGCCCACAACTGTGAGGGGCATATGATACTGGACGGCATTCCTCTTGACCGTCTCCAACGAATCGTCTCTGTAGCCCTTGATTCCTTCGTCGATACTAAGTAGCACGAGGTCGAGGCCGTAACTGTACCGTTCGTTCAGCACTTTCAGCACGCTTGCTAGTACAGTTGAATCCTTGCCACCTGATGCGCCAATAGCGACCTTTTCGCCGGGAGAGAAAAGATTGGAAGAAATAATGGTGTGGTGTACTTCTTCCTCGAAAACTGATATGAAACAACCTTTGCAGAGTTTCTGGTGGTTCTTTGGTCGTTTGACAAGGGCGCGCTCCGTCTTGCACTTGGCGCAAAGGACAGGGGCCATTTTGGTGACAAGGTTCTGTCGCAGAGATGTTGGTGAGTTTAGGTGATGTCGCGAGCGCAGGAGGTAGTTTTTCTGAAGGTAACGAATTCCAAAACCTCAATAATCACTCGCAGGAAGGGAACATATGATTTCCAGAGAGAGCATGCGTATTGGGTTGACGTGGTTATGGGATGCTGCAGATGACTGGGCTCAAGAGATGCTCCACGATGGACCGAGGGGCAAGAAAGGAAAAGGAAAAAAAGAGAAAAAAAAGGGGGGAAAGTTTCACAGACTTGTAGGTGTGACGGTAGCTTCGTTGGACATTTCCTTTAGCACTTAACGCTACCGCTACGCTCTAATGCAGAAGAAGAAATAACAGCACTGAAGTTCTTGTTGAGTCTGAACAGATAGGCGTCTTGAAAATTGAGAAGAAATCAAGTCGAAGGTGTAAACCAGAAGTTTGAATCTAAGAGCAATCCAGTAGAGGTGAGTCTTCGGTGAGAGGTACCAATGGCAGCCACTCAAACTGCTCGAAAATGACGTTCAGATTTCACCGAAGAAAGTTATCAGGAACCCGAAATGTGTGGTCAAGGAAGAATCCTCAAACTTCCTCAGCGTTTACCAAAAAGCAGGCAGAGGAAGTTTCCTGCCGTTATGATAGTCTGGCGAGAGTAACTTTCATCAAACATCTGATGGCCCGGCAGGGTCCTTAAGTCCCGTGCATTTCGAGTTCATGACCAGCGCCATCAGCATTGCCTTAGTCATCTGAGTCACGTGGAGATAGAACCACGGGTACTGCTAAGGCTTATCGCGACCCACCAACGCCCGAAGCCCTAATTTTTTTCTCGCTCCCACAGCCCAGTCTACCTTTTCTCGTCTCCGCCTTCTAGTACCTTCATCTGTGTCGTCTCTCATCCCCATCCCCCCCAAAGGCAGCATCACGACAACCGACAAAATGGTGAGTACACATTGAGCATCGGCGACTTCGTTTGCCCTCGTGGCCAAAACATCCAGCGACTCTTTGTGCGCTGTGAAGAAAACATTTTCCGTCCGCCCGTTGAATTTCCCGCCATGCGCGTCATGCGGGAAAGGGCGCGATGATGATTTGGCTGGAGGGGACAGTCGAGGCATTGGGACGCCGAAATGCGTCGCTCTGCCCTCACTGTCCTTCTCTTTAGAGTTCAGGGAAGACATAAGTTGATTAGAACAACTCGCTGATGTCTTTCTTTCTCAATGACAGCCTCCCAAGTCCGGTAAGAAGGTGGCTCCCGCCCCTTTCCCTCAGGGAAAGGCTGGCTCCAAGAAGGCTCCCAAGGTCAGTAACAAAATATTTTTGCCCTTAATTCCCTACCGCGCAGCGCGGTCGATGCTCACGACGTGTACCAGAACCCCCTTCTCGAGCGTAAGCCCCGCAACTTCGGCATCGGTCAGGACATCCAGCCCCGCCGTAACCTCTCCCGCATGGTGAAGTGGCCCGAGTACGTCCGTCTCCAGCGCCAGAAGAAGATCTTGAGCATGCGCCTCAAGGTCCCTCCTGCCATCGCCCAATTTCAGCACGTCCTCGACCGCAACACCGCCGCCCAGGCGCTGAAGCTCCTCAACAAGTACCGCCCTGAGACCAAGGCCGAGAAGAAGGAGCGTCTGGTCAAGGAGGCCACCGCTATCAAGGAGGGCAAGAAGAAGGAGGACGTCAGCAAGAAGCCCTACACTGTCAAGTACGGTCTTAACCACGTCGTTGGCCTCATCGAGAACAAGAAGGCTTCCCTCGTCCTGATCCCCAACGATGTCGACCCCATTGAGCTGGTTATCTTCCTCCCCGCTCTCTGCCGCAAGATGGGTGTCCCCTTCGCCATCATCAAGGGCAAGGCTCGCCTCGGTACCGTCGTTCACAAGAAGGTGAGAGATTTACAGCATGAAAATCCCTTAGTACCCTTTACTGACTTATCAACCAGACTGCGGCTGTCCTGGCCCTCACCGAGGTCCGCTCCGAGGACAAGACCGAGCTCTCCAAGCTCGTCTCTGCCATCAAGGAGGGCTACATTGAGAAGACTGAGAACGCCCGCAAGCAGTGGGGTGGTGGTATCATGGGCGCCAAGGCCCAGAAGCGCACCGAGAAGAAGCAGAAGGCTCTCGACAACGCCATCAAGGTCTAAGATGGGATCAATACCCGGACTACTGTTAGTAAAATAGGAGATTAGGCCACCGGAGGTTTATCGGATTTCAAAAAATTGGCATGGCGTCGGGATGACTATTCATTTGGGGTTTCACTTCATGCTCCGCTCTCCATGTTGCCGCGGTTTGTGTGCGACTCAGGACCTGTGTGTATGTTTGTTCGTCCCTTCGTGCGGCCGGGAGCGGCCGCATCTAGCTCGCAGTGAGTTGTGAATCAAAAGAACCCAGTTAACAAGTCAATAAGCGGTTCCAGCTTTCGCCGTGAAAGATTGTACTTACAATAGCAGATCTTCTGATGATGGTCAGTGTACCCAGTACGGTGCCTTCAAAAGAGTGCGTTCGGAGACTTGCGAAATAGCCTGTCAGTGGTCGATTGTGGCGCATGCAATCTTCAGAGGCGGCGTCCGGTGGTTGAATGGGCCGAGGTCGAATCCCGTAGATGTGAGATCACAGTCTGAGAGTAAGGATCTTATAGGTACGGCTAAGCTGGCGGCTGGTGTTTGCATGAGTGTGAGTGCCATGGCCAAGCAAATATACTGCTGGATACCCTTAGCTGCCACGTCTGTTCTGTGTTCTCCTCACCGGCATGCCGTCCTCATCGACAATTGGTCTACTACAACTGTGCCCTCCTCCTAGCTCAAGAGCCGTATGATGCTCAAGCCATTCTGCTTCTCGAGACCGGCGACTGTTGCCTCTCGGGTCTTATGCTGCCATCCTCTATGTTCTGAATTCATTTGTCCCCGGTCCGGCTCACTAGAAACATCACGGTCTTGGCCGAGGCGGTAGTAGGCTTCGAGGATTTATGACTGATCCGGACGGCGTACACGATGAGATGGTGAGAATGAAGCTTAGGGCGGTACATTTAGTAGCTGCAGGTCCTATTCCATGACCTTGAGATCAAGCTGAGGCTTGATTGTCCTGGGTTTGAAACAACAACAGCAGTAACAATCTGGACAGTTGTTCTAACTTTGATAATTTGACCACTCCTTACAGTAGAGCTATGTCACAGGCGGAACGACAACCAAAATATCCCGTCCGGAGCAAATCTTATCTCAAGGCGGCTGAATGTTCCAAGGTGCCGGCGACCGCTTAGATGCACTCTGGTGGTGTACGGGTCCGGGATGATAGCTTGAGTTTGGGGCCGGGCCATTTGCCGGTTCGACTCCTCGACTCTGCTGCGCCGGAGAGGGCCAGGTTTTCTTCTTTCCACCCTTCCATGCTCATCCATGTTGCCGCTCCTCGAGAACTAGACCGAGAGCTTGCGGAACCGCGTCCAATGATACGCAGCAAGGACTCTCCGGAGCGGTTGATTGATCTACCTTACTTTTAGCTTATCTTGCACTACGAGTTATTATTAACCCTGGATCGGCAAACCAAGGTGGATCGGTTTCAGAGCCGGGAGACGCCCAGGGCCCCAGCCGTTCCGTCGTTACTCTGATCGGTCATATCATGCTTCAAGTTCCACCCAAAAAAGAATATGGGTCCAAAAGATCTCAGGTCCCCACGACTGCGAAATAGCGAGAAGTGAGGAGCCATGCAGGCGAGACTGGAGAGACTGTCGAATAGTCAAGTCAGCAGACAGCTGGGTATAACCAGAAGCCTTCTCGGCTTGCAGTGTCTGGGACCCCTGTCACTCTACGCATAAAGACACTGGGGTGGCAGTGCATATATGCTTGACCGATGGACAAGACTAGACTCAAGATGACAACGCCAGGGGCACTGACGAGCTATCGCTTGCGATCTGACTGGGGAGGGATCAAACGAGGACCGGCGAGTCGCTGTTCTAACTAGAGCCATCTCCATGTCTTCATCCTCTCGATCAACAGTCGGGAATATCATCGAGGAAGTGTAGAGCACCAGGACCGCAATAGTTAACCAAAGAGGCGACATCAAAAGTTTCGAGTCTCAACGACGAGAGAAAGAGAAGAACAACGGTCGGGGTGGTACGGCCACACCTTGGACGACTCCTCTAGTCTTGGCTCTGTCTGGATGTGTCTCCAAATGCAGAGAGTTTACCACCAGAGGAGCACCCGGTCCTCAAGGATCTCGATACCTTGCTACTGCCGTTGTCGCTGTGGCTCTTGCAACAGCACCAGCAGAGACAAATGCGTATCTCCGTTTCGCTCTTCGTGAATTATATTCAGGTATGATACGGCATTCTCTACTTATATTACATGCCGTCTCTTACCCACCCCACACCGGCCTCATCCCGTAGAAACATCCTACACGATCGCTCTCTCGTGCAGCATCTCGTTCGTCTCTGCAGGATCTGGGCTTGGCCGACTTAGCAATGCTGTTTCCTTTCTTTTCTTTACAGACCACTCGTCTTCTCGCCTTGCTACAGTTTATCGGATTCGGGTGGTTTTGTCTCGTGTGTCTCAACGGAATTTTCTCCCTCATTGGATTACTGCAACAATAAGTAGTTTCCATCCCCGCCAACATCCCACACCAGGCTGCATGTCTCTGCCCATCTCAACGCAGGTTTTCCGTCTTCGACACGGCTGGTTGAATCCTTTGCATACCACACATGAGTTCACTTACACCACTCGCGCGGCGGCCACATTTTTACATCTCCCACATACACACCCACACACATACACGCCAAAACGCCCTCGGTGACGTTCCTGCCCTACACCCGTCCTCTCCTTCTCTCTCCCTCGTCTCCCTCTCTAGTCGTCCAACCGGCTGGGATTACCACCCTCCCTCGATTCCTCCGCTGAAGACTCGAGGATTCTCACGACTTACACCGAGGCAAAGAGAAAGACAGAGGTGGACCGGCACCATATTTCGCGAGGAATCTCAAGAGTCGCACCAGGACGGCGCTCGGCGTCCGCCATCAAGCTCGTCAGCAAGCCCCTTCTGACCCAAATCGCAGCCCACTCTTTGGCTAACGTCGGTTGTGTGCGTGCGTGCTCTTCTCGCAGACGTGCCGACCGGCAAAACCAGAAACCGGCCCCTTGGGAACCACTTTCATGCAGATGTTTCCTCCATCCCAAGCATAAGGAATCGAGAGCAAGTTATTGGAGACCGGCCCGGTTGTTCTTCTCTCACATCGCCTAGTTACTGTTTGGGGGGGGGAACAATTCAGAGAAGGGCAAGGGTGGGCTATTATATTTCACTCTCTCGGTTTTGAACGAACAACTCCAGCTGTGCAGGTCTCAGCTAGTTTCTGCATTACAAGGGGCGAACTAACAAACAGCCGTCACGTCACCGCGAACAATTTTCCGCCCCTTGCAACTTTTCCCATTCCAAAGCCTTGTCTTCTCGCTCTTGTGTGATCCTCTCTGAGTTTGGGCTTCCCCCTACACACACGAACAACCGCAGTACACGATGGCGTTCCAAGACCGTAAGTACTTCTCGGTATATACGACTTTCTTCACTCACAAGGAGACCATGCATGAGATGGAGACCAAGAAGCTGACCAGAACATTATCAACGTAGAAAACAAGTTCTTGTACGCTCTCAGCGCCAACCAGGCCTGGGCTGGATACAAGTCGCACCAGAACCCAGCTTTCTTCAAGAACCTGGCATCCGGCCAGTCTCCCTCCATCTGTGAGAACCCTGTGTCCTCGGTCTCGGCGTTGTACCCTGGCCATCTTCTTTGCTGTCGCAGCGAATGGTCCTCGTCGTCGGGGTTTTCTCCTCAAACTAACTCCGTATCACAAAGTGTGGCTAGGATGCTCTGATTCCCGGGTACCAGAGACGACGATTCTCGGCCTGCAACCGGGCGACGTCTTCGTCCACCGCAACATCGCGAACATCGTCGCGCCGACTGACATCAATACCTCGGCCGTCATCGAGTACGCCGTCGCCCACCTCAAGGTCAAGCACGTCGTCCTCTGCGGCCACTCGGCCTGCGGCGGAGCAAAGGCCGCCCTGGGCGACTCGCGCGTCGGCGGCGTGCTCGACACCTGGCTGGTGCCCCTGAGGGCCGTCCGGGCGCAGAACGCCGAGGAGCTGGCGTCCATCAAGAACGACGACACACGGGCCGTCCGCATCGCCGAGATGAACGTCGAGGCCGGCGTCAACGTCCTCATGGCCAACTTCGCCATTCAGGAGGCCATCCAGGAGCGCGGTCTGACGGTTCACGGGTGTCTGTTTGACATTGCCAGCGGTCGGATCAGGGACCTGGGGTTCGGTACCAACAAGCCCGGAGGATCTCGGGGCGTCCGCAACCCGGGAGAAGAGAAAACTGTCCCGGGAAAGCACGCGCAGCTGGTGTTCCGTGACGGAGGGGATGCCGGTATGAGGGTCCACTGAACGACATTGGCCATGGTACCTACAGCAATCCGGGGTTTGTCTTCCTCCGTCCCTCCCTCACGACCCATGGGACTGCTATTGGCTATTGGCTTTTTGAATCTGCCTTGCGAGGCGAGGGAAACATCGTTTCAGACGGGCGTCATTCTTGGGCTGCGTCGTGGGGCTTTATATTGGATATGGCGCAGGAAATGGGACTTTTGGGACTTTAGCCATCACCTCAAGAGAAAACAAGTAGGCGTCAGTGGTGTTTGGCACAAGCAATTGTGGGCTTCTTTGTGTGTTTTGTTCCTGGGCTGAGCTTCGTTTCGCTTCTCGTAACGAGTCACCGAGTAAATGAGGCATGTTGAATTCCTAAACAAGCCTGAAATGGTAAACCTCGCCATCGACATGCTCGCCCAAACCCCACGCATAGAGAGGAAAAATAAGTGCAAAAAAAAAGAGGTTTCCGGGTGGGAACTGTCGTGTCCCATTTCTACCCACATCCACATCCTCGAGGTCGGGACTGGATATATCATCAAGTCGTCATCTCTCTCAGTGCAAAAATGTCTTGCCATCCACGCCCTCGCAGTGCACATCCTGGAAGGAAGGTGCGTGCGTGTTCTTCATCTATCATGTCGCTTAACCGTAGACAAGCTTGAAGATGTCGTTGAAGACGAAGTAGTTGCCGGTGGGGTCGCGCAGCAGCTGGAAGGCCTGGGTGTAATTCATGGGGCGCTGCTCCTCGTCGACCTGCAGGATTGTCGGTCAACTATGTACGTTAATTGAAGGAGATGGACCGTTGCTTACAAGGAGTTGTCCGGTGACCAGAATGACGATGCCGCCGTCAAGCCCGGGCTGGGCATCAAGGGTAGAGACCTGGTGCTTGACCTTCTCAAAGGGAAGAGACTACGAGGCGTTAGTCAAGTCATGATGGCCGCAAGAGAGCAGCAGACTCATGACGACGTACAGAAAGCTTCTCAACGATGGAGTTGGCGCCGAGGACGGAAGCAGATTCGAAAGTCAGCATAGACTGGTCGCGCTGTTGTGGCGGTTAGTGTCGACTAGCTGAGCAGAGACGGGTATGGGCTAGAGGCGCACATAGAGGCTGGCGAGTCCCTTGCGGTCCGAGTCAAACTGGTTGTAGTAGAACTCGATGAACTGCTCTGTTCGTGCGACGGACGCGGTCAGTCTCGGAGGATGCTTAAAGTCGTGCGGGCGTCGATGGCAGCGGAAGCCAGAAAGTCTCGACCGTATTCAGGGAATTTGACCTACTTGCGATCTCTTCGAAGTCTGTTAGGTTTTGGTTAGTCATCTGGTCCATCATCACAAGAAGGCATCCGAGAGGAGCGGGATCGGGAGGGGGCAGAAGAGGCGCATCGCATTGTCGCGCGAAGAATCAAATACGTGGATGCTCGAGGCAGACGACGGGAAGGGCGCAGGAGGGTCTTACTGGAAGCCATTTTGACTGATTTTCTGTGACCAAACGGGTATATCGAGGGTCAGGATGACGAGTGAGTCGGAGGGAGGTTTGTTTACAGCAAGCCTTTTGAGTGGACTTTTTTTGGTGGGAGGAGCTTTCGTCAGGCTGAGAAAGAAAGAGGGGTGAATCTGTCCGCCAGCCGGTTGGTGTTTGGTGGTGGTGGGTGACGGAGGGGAAGAAGGGACGGCAGAGGTACCTCACAGGGGCCTTTGGCGCTGCAAGTTCAATGTAGCGACAATGTACCTGGATCGAGATGGCAGGCTTCACGGATGCGTTCATGTGAGCTAGGACGACCTAGCAGTACTTCAGCACTTATGCCATAGGTACCTGAAGCTGAAATCACACCCCAGGCATGCGGCAGGGCAGGGCAAACACAGTACAGAGTAAGGTACCTGCAAGATGCCTGACAAGCAGCCCAGTGCCCACTGCCTCAGCTCTTACCTTAGGTACCTTAGGTTTCCAAGTTCTTCGGGTTCCATTGTTGACGGCGGGGTTCGGTTGGTTGCAGTGGGCAACCCAACACGCACTGTGATGCCCGGGCACTCCATGCATATATGCGAAGAACGGCATTAACATTTCGATAAATCGGTAGGTGGTGGGGCTCACTGCTGACCAGGCGGATCTGATCTCTTGTAAGGATATACATGCACTAATGCAGGATTCGCTTCGAAGACACCTGGAACGTGCGCCCCCGACACTGGGTCCAGCTCCGACTACAAATTTTCTTTCCTCACAACCAGACTCCCAGCTTCTAACAGTCTTCTACCACCTGTGTTTCTGCTTGCCGTGGCAAGCAGCCGTTTATCTTTGCGAATTCGTCGTGCCACCATAATCCGGCTTCTAAGCTTGTGCGCTTCAACTAATATTCCAGCTTGCGGCGACTGTTTTCCTTTGCATCAGGTAAGCTTGGAATTCTCCTCAGTCTTCCCCGATTTCCTTCCCCCAAGCTACAATGATGATCATCTCTTCTTAAGAACGGCCAACTGAATAATCATGTTGATTCCAATTTTATCAAGCTCAACAGTCTGAACGTAGCTCTCATTACAGTTATCGTCTCATCAAGTTTCTTGCTTGGACGTAGTTGCTAACGGTCTCTTCATAGGTCGAACATCCTTTAACATGCCACCATGTTGCCCACATTTTTTTTAGACAGAAACAATCATTAAATACAATCAATTTTAATGAGTACATCTTCTCTCGCTCGTGATTCTTTCAATCACGATACTGCATCCTCCGTGCCCTATACCGTGACCTTCGAGAATCTTATCAAGCCGGAACCAAAGTCAATCTCGAGGGCCTCTGTTATCCCATCAATGATGAACTCGGCGCGGGTAAAGCGGCTCATAATCTTGACGGGCTCGTGAAGGGGAACCAATAACACAAGCCAAGAATCTCCCGAGACATGCTTGAACTCGAAGCTACTCGGAATCAGAGAGTCCTCCGTCGACGCGACCAAGGACGTAGCCAGACTCCCTGCAGTACTGTTACCGCCGTCCTTGAGATTGAGAGTCAGGTTCTGGTACGCCGGGTGGAAATACGTTCCGACCAGCTCTGCGGATGGTAGCGTTGGCGGGAGCGGGTTCTCGGGTCTTTCGGGGTACGCCAGGTCAAGCGCAGCATCAAATCTTGTCTCGAGGAGCATCTGCTGCTCTACAAAGCTACAAAATGTCTTAACATTAGTAACGGACATCAAATCGTGTTGGATGGGATCGTAGCTTGCCTTTGTGTGTGGTTGAACCGATCAGCCGCGTCGATGCCGAGCTTATCATCAACAAGCTGCCACAGCAGTATCTGCCCAACGACGTTCGATGTCGTGCCCGTGTTTGCGAGCGTGACGACTCCGAAACCGTCATCTGGGAAGAAAATGACTTCCGCTCCAAAGCCATCGATGGCTCCATTATGATAGTACATACGTCTTCCTTTGTAAGACGAAGCGATCCAGCCCAGCGCATACATCCGCGCCGCATCATAGAATCCGCCGTCCTCCTCACCCAGGGCCATCCGAGGGGTCTTGATAGCCCGATGCCCCGCCTGGCTCAAGGGCGGCTGTTCGCCGATAAGGCTCCGGAGCCAGCGGGCGTAGTCGAGCACGTTGGAAATGATGCCCCCGGCCCCGCTGACTAGCTCTATGTCTGGCCAGGGGACATCCTTATAAGTGGCGGTCTTCTCGTCATAGTAGTAACCGTGAGCGAGGTCCTTGTCGGAATCTTGGGCGTCCTGGTTGGACAGGTAAGTGCTTTCCATGCCCAGGGGCTTCCAGATCCAGTCCGTGAGAACATCGCCGAGCGAACGCGAGGTCAATGTCTCGACGACGTGGTTCAGGGTGATGTACATCAGGTTGCAGTACAGGAACTCAGTCCTCGGCTCCGCGGACAA
Source organism: Colletotrichum agaves (assembly GCA_036785465.1). Classification (NCBI taxonomy): domain Eukaryota; kingdom Fungi; phylum Ascomycota; class Sordariomycetes; order Glomerellales; family Glomerellaceae; genus Colletotrichum; species Colletotrichum agaves. The sequence goes on along the minus strand of JAXISO010000305.1, from coordinate 8,760 downwards.
CGGCAGGTACCGCACAGAGCGGACGATGTCGCGGAGAGAGCCGCGACGGCCTTCGTAGTACTTGGATGCGGCCATAGTGTGGTCGCCCAGCCCGGTTCGGTGGGACAAAGCATCTTCCAAAGTTGCATGCTTCGTTATCCACGAGTCTTCTAGGATGAAGTCATCGTGTATGAGCTCCGAGATGGGCGTGGTCCAGGTGTGGTTTCCAATGTCCACTATGAGGGAGAGTGCGGCGGCTGTGAAGGCCTTGGTTGTGCTGCCGGTGAAGAAAAGGGTCGAATTAGTCGCTTGCGTTATGGGGTATGTTGCGTATCCATAACCCTGGGAACGTTAGCCTTGTTCCTATCTAGGGTAGTTTGCAAAGAAAGAACAAAAGAAAAGAGGACAAAAAAAGGGGGGGGGGAGATTTGACGGCGCAAGCAAGAGGATCCCTACCTCAGCCCATACATCATCGCCATCCACGAAGGCGATGGAGATACCCGGCACTTTCCATCGTTCAAGTGTGTCGTTGACAAGCTTGGCAAAGCCGTGGGTGAAGGGACCCGAGCTACCAGAACAAGCTACTGAGACGACGTGGGAGACCAGCGCCGATGCAACGCCGAGGTATTTGGTGATTCTCATTGTGGCATTGGCTGCATTACAAGGTCTTGTCTTGATGCACGCTGCAAAATGTTGAAATTATCTGGGGAAGGGGTTTCAAAGTTATATCTACAATGCTCTTAATACCATCAACCGTTTCGCTATCAGCCCTCGCGCAAGTATTCAACAAGACCTTTCGTTTCTGATTTTCTTATTTACGCCCGGAGTCCGAATACGAAGCTAGTTGGCTATCCGCAAAGTAAGCGCCAAGATAATGCCGATCGTTAATGTATGTCAGAGTACCCTCGGGATGGAGCTTTGTAGTGCCCTGCATTCCAAGGTTGAGATGCGGCTGTGCGAGCAGCCCAATCGCAGAGTCGGGTAACGCAAGGGCGTAGAAAACGTGATGACAGGTTGATTCATCAGGAAGTGGCACTGTCATTGATCTAGACGCACTAGTCTCATGCGTATATTCATTGGCATGCAGTATGAAATACTACTAACTTCGAAGTTCCTGGAGTCTTTTGCCCGTGACGGTGCCTGTTCACGACGTGGGCCTCATTCGGACCAGGGACTCAGCTGCATCTAACCTGCCGTTGTCCGTAATGCCGTCCGTTAACCATCCGCCATCTATTCCAACGTGATCAGTGCCCATCACCATCTTTTCTCCCCTGTTCTTGGTGCTCATTGCTCCCGTTGAAACACCCAATTCGTCCGGTTTTCTGCATTTAACATGCAATCGTCTACAGCGGTACTTTACATATCCCCCAATGCAGTGTCGTTACAACTCCTCTTCTTCAACGTTTGTAGTCGAAGCCTGTGGGGCTGGCTGCGCAGGAAGTGCAGGTGTGGACTTCAGAAAATCACCAAATCCTGCGCTGGAGCCGCTTGCCAGTACGCCCTGTCCATCCCCGGCATTGATGCTTGGCCGATGCTTCTTCAGTGGGCTGCCGATCGATGATTCCATCGTATTATCCTTGCCCGCTGCAGCTGGACCATTGCCTCTATTGGCCGTGGCAGTAGATGAGCCTGCAAGAGAGCTAGATTGGCCCGTGGTGCCTGCAGCACCCGAAGACCCGGCGGGTGGCTCTGCCGAATGTGCTCTCTTAAGCTAGGTAGTGAATCTCGTTAGTGAGTATACCAAGCTAAGCGTCCTGATCTATACTTACGTGAATACGATTCACACCATCCGCGAGTTCTCCCTGGAACTGCGCGTCTTCAGGCGCCAGTTTATTGTCGGTGTCTTTCTCAGCAATGTCTTGCATTTTGCCAATGAGCTCGCTCTCGTCATCATCGTCATCACTGTCATCGTTGAGGGCGCCTCCCACATTGCCGTTGCTCTTTTTGCGAGCCTTTCGCCGCTTCTGAGCCTCGGTATCCTGGTCTCTGAAAGCAGAGAAACCGACAGTGCCGGACGTCTTCAGTGGTCCCAGGTTGGAGAAATCCAATTGGCCTGACCGCCTCTTGGCAGAGCCTGGTGTTGTCTGTGCCGCCTTGTTGGAAGCAATGATGCCGATTTTCTGGAGTTGTCCTAGCCGAATTTTAGTGTTGTGTGCAGATAGATTCATCAGAGCTGGAGGGACTCACGCTCGCCGCGGTAGAAGAAGGTGAAAGAAGCATATGGCTTATCCGGCCCGTCGATGCCAGTCACGGTCTGTGTACTGATAGTTTTAGGGTCCAGTGTCTTGGGCTTTGCAAAACTAGTGGTGTGTTCGACGTCGGCGTCAACTCCAGACTTTCCGTTGCCTTGACTCTCGTCGTCATCATCGTGCGCGTCGAACTGCGGCGAGTATTCACCCTTCTTGATCTCACCAGAGGCCAGTACTCTGAACATGAGCACCTTGATCTGACCAGTGGCTTCGGGAATCTCGTCGTCATCCGATAAGGAGTCTGAGTCGTCTTCGCCAAAGACAGCCTCGACGGGGGATCCATCGTCCGCACCGTAGCGAAGTGTATCTCTGGGACCGTTGGGACCTTCCTCCACTTGCATTCCGGAAGACTCGGTTGCGGCCTTTTGGCGCCGGCGGCGCTTTTCGAACTTTTGGCGACGACGCTCCAATTTTTCCGCGGCATCGTGACCCTGGAGGTCCAAGCCGTTCAGCCAGCGCTCCAACCCAACTTCACGGAAAAGGAACTCTCGTTCGGCCAAACCGCCTCCCTCAGAGTCAGGAACCTGAACCCAACGACTATTGACCCATGTTTCTTCTCCTGGTCGTAGCAGTGTGGCAACCTCCTCCTTGTTCCTTCCGTCAAAGTAGATGTAAGCGGCTATCGTCTCGTTCTCGGAGTTAGTCATGGGTATGTAGGGGCTGACCACACCCGAGAACTTTGATGGGCCATGAGCGGGAGTAGGCAGACCACCGACGAATTGAGGCTTCGGGTAGGGGTTACTGTCGGTGGACTTGGGGGTCGAGTATGGAATCGGCAGGCCTGGTGTCAGAAGGGTGATGGAAATGGCGAACTTGGCGGGCTCGGGCTTGTTGGAGTCCGGGTTGATGCTTGGCTGAGGGACGGGTATGTATGTGCTGATGCGTGACAATCGCGACTGTTTCTGCATGCCATGCTCCGGAAGAGGAGACCCGTTGGCATGTATGCTCACGGCGATGCCCTTGAAGCAGGGCATGATTGCGGGCGGACTGGGTCGCGTCGACGCGCCGTGGTGTGCTTGTCGCAAAGATCAGGTAGGGATGTTCGTGGGCGGGTGCGGAATGCGGCGGCGGGGTTCGCTCGCTCGCTCGCTCGAGTGAGAGTGACGTCGGGTGTCGGGGCGGGCTGAGAATGCCGCGGGAGGATAATTGCGAATGGATAAACTACAACCGATGGAGGGTCGGTGTACCTTCCCGCCTGTTTGATAGAAGAATCGAAGCCGCAGGCAGAGCCAGAAGCAGAGCAAATGGCAGCGAAGGTGAAGGCGGAAAGGTGACTAAAGTTTGCAGCCCTCACCGTCTCCGAGTATAATCGGCGTGGGACCTGGACTCTGGCGTGTTGGGTCTGGGTCTTTGGGTGGACCTAACGGATGATGGGACCTTGAGCGGAGGAAAGAAGCCTAGGAGCAGGTGGTGCGCATGATGCCCCCGATGGCTGGGGCCGACGAGCAGTTCAGGCTGAGAATCGACAAATCGCGTCAGCAACCACACAGAATATCGACGAAGGGAAATGATGAGGCTGAGAGTAGGTTGTGGCTACCTCGACCAGTGCTGGGACAAGGCTCCTTTCTCGACAGCGGTAGCAGCAGTGGCAGCAACAGAAGGCGGCGGCGGCACGGACGGCGGTGTGGTAGGGTGGGCAAGGTGGATGAGAGGTACCTACCTACCTAGCAAACAGCGGCGACAGCTGAGGGATTGTTCGGCCTTAACGCTTGATGTAAGGTACCTTCTTGAGCTGTATGGCTTGGAGTCTGCAGAACACAAGCGCGAGTAGAGTCAGATAGGGGCGGCGGGAAAAAATAATGTAAAAAACTGCAAAATGAGGGGGGGGAGAAGGTACAGCTGGCGTACCGATCTTACAGGGGCCAAAATCGCATGGTGCTTTGCGGTGTGAACCTGCAATATTTGAGTGCGGTGAGTGGTGTTGAGGTAGGAGGGGTGGAGGGGCGGTTTGTTGGCAGATGGACTTCCATTCCAGGTTGGAGGCAGCGGGAGTGGATGGTAGATAGAGCCTTTCCATGAGGGGTGAGGGGTACGAGGAGCATCCCGTCTTTCGATATGTATTATGTAAGTAGCTTCTGTGAATGGTTGTTGCAACTCGCGCATATCCCTTGTTTGCAGCTGCGTTTGTGAAAATTGAAATAACTGCGAATTAACTTCGTCCAAAATGCCAGGCATTCACATTGAATGTTGCCTGTGCGCTCATTTTGCCTTTACACATCTCATATTATCATAGCAAAACTGGGATCTTGAGGCTCATCCCATCCGAAACAAATGTTTTCCTTTTCCCGACTTAAGTAGACACAGTCTTGTTTACTTTCTCCTGAAGCGTTCCAATACCCAGTCCTCAGCGATTATGCGACGACCTCCGCCGAACGCTGCCTGAAACCCCTTCGCTATAGCTCGTGCCGATTCCCGAGTCGCCTCTGTAGCTCCGTCCATCGTCCTCCTCTTCATCGTCAGCTTCACCTCCAAGGGGCATGAGGTCCTCCATCCGAGGGCCTGGTTGCGGTTCCTCCTTGACCTCAGGCTCATATCGCAATGGTGCCTGATTTCCGTAAGTAGGGAAAGTCCGCGGCGCATCCGACAGCTCATCGACTCCACTGCCGTCCTCTCTCTTAACCCGCATCGCCGACTTGGAAGAGTCGACATCGCGTTCGACGTCAGAGGAGCCCGAGCCCGACAGTGCGGACCAAAACAGCCAGGCTCCGGCCATAAACAACATCTCAGATGCCCAAAAGAGTAGCACGGCGGCAGTAAGCGTTGGCAGACGGTAATTGTACATCAGCCAACGCAGCCCGCGTAGTTGCGCTGTGAGGGTGATTGACGCATGGTATGTTTCGATGCTTTGGCCGCCCTGAACTTCTAGGTACACAGAGGATGGCAGCGAGGAGCCCTTGGCTAGTTCGACGCGTTCAGCCATAGGCACAGTCAGAACGCATGTCTGGGACTCGGCGAAGAGGATATGGTATGCGATGAAGAGTATGCGTGACGCCAAAGATACCAACGGGTCTTGGTAAGGCACAAGGGCGGGCCGCCGCGACGAGAACAAGATGGATTTGCCGTCAAAGTGGCTGTAGGGTTCAGGAGGCATGTGGGGTTGCATCTGACTTCTGCCCGTCGATAAGGTGCCTGAGTCTAGAAGATAGAGAGCGATCATGAAGTTGCCCCTTTGCGTGTTGGCCGGTGAGCGAGGCATCGACAACTCGACAGTTACATCGTACTCTTGCTGGGTCCTGAGGCTAGAAGACGGGATTGTGGCTATCCCGAACGGGTTCAATCCCGAGCTGGCATTGTGTAAGCATAGGTTCTGGCAGAAAGGAGTGGCAATTGGCAATGCACACAAACTCACCCATACTGGAGATGAATAGGAGCAGTGACTATCTGGTCGGGCAGGTAATTGCGATAGAATAGAATCGACGCGATTGCAGCAAATGGCAGGAGAAATAGAGAGGCTCCCGTAAGAAGAGTCAAATTGACCAGAGTCCGTTGTGCCGTCTTGGAGGTAGCTGCTCGAGATGCTTTGCCCAGCGCCTCCTGTTGGATACAGAGCCAATAGTCAGTTTGAGCTTTACGCGCGACGTATGCCGTCCATAGGAAGAGGGGCAACCGCCTACCATCATGTTGAAGACAAGTCGGATTCGTGCACTCACGAATGATGGTTGATCTGGACAACGGAGGTTTCGCGACACACGCCAGCCGCGAAGGAGAATCGGCGCTGAGAGGTGACCCTGGACGCCAGGGAGAGCCGATGAGATGAATGGCCCGGAGATCTCTCTCGCGACGAAGGGCCTAGCTCCGCGAAATAGGTAAGGTCAGGTAGGTAAGGAGAAACGGGCTAATAATTCAGCCACAGGAGCCGGCCTTGGGGAAATAAGAGGCAGGTATCCGTGTCCACCGTAGGTAGTCAACCCTCAAGATTCGATATCTCGAGGAAGGCATGAATTACTATCTATGGTAGAGTGGCTAATATCACATGTGACACCCAGCGAACAAGAGGTAATATGAGGTAATTAGGTACCTGGGCTTACCTAAGTAGGTAGGTATGGAGGTTAGTTAACCTGCCTTAGTGGAAGGCAACCCGGTACAGTGTAAGGTAGGTTCCTGCATCCACTGCCGTCGCCTCATCAGGTAGGTACCTTGGGTAGTCGGTCTCTGCTCGTTATGACCTCATCCTACCTTACCTAAACTTCATTCAACATGCCTCACCTACTTAGGTATTTCGATCAAGTTACCTCACACTCCGCCATAGTTAGGTATAGGTATATCTTGTATTTGTCTTTAACGGGACACGGCAGTATCAGTCACACATTATAGGTGTTAAAACCCCCATCAACTCCTGGCATGAATGGTACAACATCGCAACGAAACAATGCTCGCTAGCGTCCAACGACATCATAAACAAACGTCAACTCGAATCTACTGCGTGCATCTCGTCAGATGGCGTCGGCATTCTCGCCTTCTCCCATCCCGCCAAATTTCTTCATGAACTTAGGTCATTCAGGCAACTCTTCTCCAGTCTCTCTAGCAAGGCTGGAGATAGTTGCTCGGGACCAGCCCGATCTGTCCACTGCCTCCATGAACTTCGGCTTCCCACCATCCGTCGTCCTGGTGTCGAAGCACTGCAAGGTAGTCGCCCTTCGAAAAGCCCAACTCTTCTGGGATCGCAGCCTGGTACATGTACAAAGCTCTTGCTGCAGATGATGTTAGCAATGAGACACTTCGTGAGCTCTTCCATGTAACTTACCAAAGTGCAAGATTGGTCGGCCATCGCTCGTATATTGACGAGCAGGGTCCGCTACACTCTTGCTCCGCTGTCTCGACTCGCCTTGCGCTGGCGGTCCACCGTCCTCGTACAAGCCCATGGCTCTGTTGCTCGAACTCGTTCCCGGCCTGTTGCTTGAACTCGTTCCCGGTCGCGAACCGCCTCGGCTGCGGACCGAACCGTAGCTGTCATTGCTCGCAGGCGCAAGTTGAATCGCCATGTTGTTAGTCGTGTGGCTGCTGGTAGGGCGCATCTTCTCTCTGTATGAAGCTGGAGATGCTGTCCTGGACATCGTGCTCGGCGAGTTTTGGCGGTAGTACGGCTGCTCTGAACCCCTCCTGGGCGTGCTACTCATTTGTGACCCTCCTTTGCCGAGAGAAGAGCTCATTGGGTTAGGTGAGGTAGACCGGTAGCTTCTGGCATCATCTGCCGGCGCGACTCTTGGAGAGGCACTGCGCGGTGAGCCTCTGCAGCTGTTGCGGGAATCTTCCATTGGCGCCGCCCTTGGGGAAGCTGCGCGAAGTGGTGCAGGTGATGCTGCGCGTGGCACATCACTGCTGCCTCTTGTCACCGGTCGAGAATGGGAAGAGCCAGCGTATCCCGATCCTGGTCGGTTGGTCGCATCGAACATGCTGCGGGTCTGGTTGGCGAACTTCTGAGATGTCTCCTTCATGGCCTTTGCCGTCACAGCCGGTTGAGGCACTCCAAGTCTTTGGACAACAGCCTGTTGGTCGTATGATGGGGGCGGTGCTCCTCGCAGACCTGGGGGTGCCGCGCTATTGTTTGAAGGAGCCGGGACCGACCTGGAGAAGGGCTGAGAGCCTGGAGTCGGCGTAGCGATGCCATGATAGCGGTCCGCTGAGACACGAACGCTAGACTGCTTGCCCACGCCGATTCCCTTAAGTTCGGCAAGGGCCAAGGCGATAGGGTCCGTCTCAGCCGCGGCGCTCGGCGTGTTTGCGGCCTTCCTCTTCTCTATATCCGGGTTCGTGACCGAGAAAACATTCTGTCCAACATTCAAGGCCAGGCTTGCGTTGGCGTCAATAGGCTCCGGACTGATGGTCGATCTGTCTGCTAGCAGGTTCTGTTTCGTCTGTGTCGGAGGGGTAATCTGCCTTTGTAACTGTGGTCGACGTGCTGGGCTTCCCTGAGCAGATACGGGATGCCATGTGTTTCTGTTGTTCACCGGCGAACCCTGGACATCTTTGGTGCTCTTTCGGCGGAACGGACTGTGATTCTGAAAGAACCCACTCTTCTTCTTAAGTACCTGCTTCTCGACAGGGGCTGGCGCTGGTGCAGGCGCGCCGATTGGGTCCTGCTTAACTGGCGACACCTTGCCGCTAAGGGGCTCCTGGCTCGAGAGTGAGGTTGGGTTTGAGTAATCACTTTGAGAATCACGGCTTGAGGGTCTCGCCGAGGGGGGCTGCGAGCTGCGTTCTGAAACAGGCCCCGCGGGTCCCGTACGACACAGCATTGTCATGCCATCGAGCGGGTAGGGATCATGAGGAACAGAAGCAAATGTGCCGTGCTGGCTGAGTTCCAGAGGAGGCCGGCTTGACTGCTGAGGCGACTGGTGAGCGACCGGAGCAACTTGTCGAGGCTTCTCGAGAGGCGGCGGCATTCTTCGAGTGAGACTGAGAGGTTCCCTGGCAGTAGGAGGTGCGACTTCCCTAGGCGAGACGTCTTGGGGGTAGCCTCGCAGAGAGTGACTGGGCTCTTTGGGCTCCCTGGCAGTAGGAGGTGCGACTTCCCTAGGCGAGACGTCTTGGG
>JAXISO010000304.1:0-44797 GCA_036785465.1 Colletotrichum agaves | reverse complement strand
GTGCATATTGCTTCCCGGGGGGGGGGGGGGGGGGAGTTTATCATGGCGGAGTTGCAACTCAACGCAGGTAAATGGCCGATGCAGCCGTGCAAGACGTTGCAGGCAGACGGATGGGAGCTTCATGCCCGTCGCCGAAACAATTTCTTTTTTTCTCATCATCTCAAGCAGACGTACAGCACTAGGCAAGCAAGCTTATCGCAGCGCGTGGGCAGATTGAATCGACACCGTCTGGAAATCAGTGAACCCCCCGCCCCCTTCTGCAGCCCTGCGGCGGTGGGATAAGGACTAGATACACAATCAGGTGCAACGGGAATGTCGTATAAGTGAGTGAGTGTTGTGAGTAGATGAGGCGAGCGGGGAGTGAGTGTCTCGGGGCGACTTATCGATCGTCAATAATACACAAACTTGGAAAGTTGAACAGGTATTGAGAACTAGTGCATTGCTGGTCACACCAATGTCGAAAAAATCTTTTGTTTCTTTTCCGTGGGTTTACATCACGATCACCAAGTACCTCGGCTCTGATCTAGATTCGGTATTTTTGTCTCAGGCATGAGCGAGACTATGGGGAACAAAGACGAGACCAAGTGGAGAGGATTTTGGAAGTCTCGGAACAGGACGCACACAGCCTGCCTGCCTGCCTGCCTCTCTCCGCTGAGACGAGGAACAATGTGTCTCATGTTTTTATTAATATTATTATTATTGTTATTATTATACTACTTCGCCGTCACTGCCATCGTGACTCGGGGCTTGCAATTTCATCCCTTGGGAGGGCGAGGGTCTTCACGATAGGTATGAGACGTCTAGTGAGGGCGGGTGAGATCTTTGCGGAGGGTTTCGCGGCGGTTCCGCCGGGGGGTCGGGGGGTAGGGTTGATTGTGTTGAGTGAACCTGGGATTTCTTACGTGGTCGGTCGGCGTTTGCGAGTGTTTCTGGGTGGGAGGCAGAAGGGTGCCAAGAGTAGACATGTTCTCTCTCCAGCTCCGGCTGGGTCTCGAGGTCCTGGGCCGAGACCACGAGCTCGTGTAAGGCAGATGTTATAGAAAACGGCGGCGGCGTCGGTGGATTCGGCGGTCCGCCGTGTTTTCGTCCCATCCAGTTGGACGTAGTGTAGACGTGGTTCCCACATGGCCCTTTGGTGTGTTGGCGGAGTGGAATCCACCACGAAGCATAAATGCGATTTAGATTGTGAACCCAAAAACTGAGGGTATGATTTTCGCCGACAAGGAACGAATTCAAGGATCTGGACCTTTCGTCCCTTGTCGAAATCTTAAACCAGGATGCCCGGTGAGAAAGAAGGTTGTCAGAGCCCACTTTTCACGTCGAGAGTTTGTTGATTAGATTGGTAACAGGCCCCCCCCCTTCGTCCCGCAAGCTCTGCGCGCGTCCGTCGAGGTCCCGGATGATGGCCGACGGGTCGCCAACACGACATTTCCCTTTGTCCTTCTGGCCGCAATGCCCTGGTGAATCCTACCTCGTGCTGACGTCCGTCGTCGGCCGTGGCGATTGCACGACTGCGGTGATCAACTTACTTTCCCCAAGGAGGCATTCGTGACGTCCCGCTGCTTTGGACGGGTCACATCGCTCTGCGTCCCGGGGCAACTCACGCAGACTCTCCGTGTTTCGTTCCGCTTGCGTCTCGGCAGGCAAATTTCGAGAACATCGAGAAACTCGACACATGTTTTTTTTTTTAAGCCTTGCGGCTGGTCGATTGGCTGGCAGAGATACCAGGCCGGGTCTTTGCAGAAGCGATGGAGAACACGCCGCCTTGACCTCAGCTTGAAAAACGGGCTGATGGAGACGCAGAAGAGGAGCTCCTCCACGGATGCGACGGACAATCTTGATTGCCAGGCCAGGGGCGGATGGCCATGGTCCACGGAGGTGGAGATTATTGGGCCTCCGGGCGATCCGCCGGTGATAGGTACTCCCCATGTCGGTGGGGGGTGGGCCGGCCGGGCTCTCAGGCGCCGAAATGCACTGAAAGCTTGCATGATGTGTTGTTCGCCGGGAATACTTGATAAGCAGTGAACTTCTTTCGTGTGTACGTAGCCATCATTGGCAACAGCCGCCGGTCTCGATGGCTTGTCAGCCTCCAACCTCGCCATATGTCGGAATGGCTGCAAATCGTCTCAAGCATATTCGACCCGACATGATCGGGCTGAGGATAGCTAAACGTATCGTTGAGCAACGGCATTACAATGTCTACGCGGCGGGAGGTATCGACCCCCCCCCCTTCCCCTGTCTCATGACGGCTGAATCAGTCCAGCGGCATTCCGTAACGAGGTTGACGCCACGAGCGAGCCGCTCAACGAAGCCAAACTTCCCACGTTGAAGAGGGGTCCGTTTTCGTGGGGCGCGGCTGGCTTGCGAGCCTGGGCGGCCCTATGAACCCTACGTCTTGATCCAAATTGCGCGAGCAGAGCGGATTCGACGTCCCAGGGGAAAAGGAAACAGCTTGGCTGGACGCGTGGATGCCCCTGACTTAGAAGCCGTGCTGACATCGCGTACCTGGCTTGTGGCTCAAGGCCGGCCTTGTAAAACCAAGAGCATTTGGCGGTAGTCAAAAAGCTTGATTTCTCCCAGCATCATCCCTCTTCAACATCTGATGGTGAGATGCCGGTGAGAGCTGCCGTCAGCAAATTGGAGCAGCGACCCGCGATAAGCCTCAACGACGAACAAGACTAAGATCAGCCGGCGATAATGAGCACCATGTCTGCGATTACAATCCTTGTCGGCTGTCGAGGACCATGGTCTTGGGACGACTGTCGAGCCGGTTGAGGCGGCTTACACCTCACCTTACGCCCCGCACAAAACTCATCTCACACCCCTTCAGGCATATAACCGCACTATACCTAATTAAGAGGGGGTAATCAAGCTAAAGAAGTTTACTTATATGAATATATGAATTGCTTCTAAAAGTACCCTTGTATTATACTAAAAATATATTTTTAATGTAATTTTAATATACTTAAGTAAAACCCTAAAATCCAAGTAAAATAATCCCTTATATAACTCTAACTTAACTTGACTCTAACTCTTAAAACTAATTCTAACTAACCTTAACCAATACTAACCTATAATATCAAAAACATATTCCAAACATATTTCTGATGTGTCTTAATATCTAAACATGTTCTAATGTAATGGTACAAAACTGGTCTATGTGTGTAAATGTACTCATGGCCGTTGGGTGTTCGGCACGCCCCATCCCATCACCCTCGCTATCAAGTAAAAGCCTGAATCATCACCGTTATCGTCAGCGTTCAACGGGTATTTGGTGGTTGGCTGGCGGGTGCTGTCAAGCGAGGAGATGTGCCAGTCCGGTGTCGTGAGTATGTGGTGGTCTTGTCGAGAGCGGATTGGCGGGTTTCCATCTGCATCCTCTTGCACTGCAACTCCACTGGTGAATACGAATTGGTGACCAAAAAAAAAATTAGCGGGATGCGAAAAACCTTTTTTTTTGGGGGGGTGCCTTTTGGCTTTTTGGCCCTGGGTTATGTCCAGGAAATGCTGGGTTTACCTGTTGTTTCCCTCTGCCCTACATTGATGAGGACTTCCGTCTGATAACGGGCCCGCAAGTATTACCGCCGGGGATTAGGACGGAGGATTGAACGACCTTTGATGAAATGGCTGCCGTCGATAGTGAGCTGCTCCCGAAATCCAATGGTATGGGCGAAACCCCTCAGCGCCTCTATCATGAGTATGGCTAGCCCCATGAAACGACAACCGCCATTCTGCTGTTTTATTCGCCACCCGTGACTGATTAGCCGTCGACATTTTGACCGGATGGGCCTCACTGCCCGGATCTGGCAAGGCGACCTCTCCGGCGTTGCCATACTTTGCTGGCCCTTGGTTTTCCTCAGGAATGAGTCAATGACTTCCTGCAGCACCCGTAGTGGAATTATTCTCGTGCACCGGGAGCGGATGCTGTGGATCATGATGACAACTGGCCAGGATGACGGGCCCTGTGGTTTCGTGTTGTCGAACTTTGCAGTCAAACTCCCATGCAGCTGGGAGGTCGTCCAAAAATCTCAGTGCAAGAACACGGCCACGCCCAAGCAAAAAAAAGTACGGGGCTGACAGACATCGTCACAGAGGCAAACATCGCACAAAGACGACTAAGACCTCATGGCCGCGGCGTCCCAGGCCTAAGGCACCGCGCCGCCGTCGCATCTTCCCTTAGCGGGGGCATCATGGCGCTGCGATGTCCTTGTCAGTCGAGTCCGCTGGCTGCACTTGCATCTGGGCGTTCCAAAGGCCCATTCTTTTTTATTTTATTTTATTTTACCTGTAAGCGTGCTGCATTTAATCCCAATATTTGTTTTCCGCTGCCGCATAGGAGGGAGGGGATGGGCCTTTAGCTGTGGCTGGCTAGTGAGTAGGGCACCCGTTGTTCGCCTGGAAATTATCTGCAGATGCATGCTGGCAAGTAGTGGATAAACCCCTGTTCGCGCCACTCCTCGTTTTTTGTCGCTGCTTTAAGGGCAGACCTGGCACTGAGGTACCGCATCTTTCTGATTGAGGGAAGCCCTGCGAAAAGCCAAGGGTTCAGTCTGAAATCCCTTGGGAGTATGCACCCCTGTTGATCGTTGATCGTTTCTCACGCTCAAATTCCCAATACTTGCTCTTTCCATGTGCAAGTTTCGGAGCCTTTGGACGTCATGGTTGTGTTGCGGTATATGCCAGCCGAGCTCTGTGTCGACCGAAGGCATATCCGCAAACGGCACCCCGAGTTGTGTGTCTCTCTTCTCTTTGAATGCGTCGCTGTTGGCGCTTAACAGTATCACATATAACCAGGCTTAATGAGATCCTTCAAGGAAGGTGGCCGCTGTGCCCGTTCCAATAGAATGTTTGCCTTCAGGCGCGAACTCCACCAGAATGTCATCGCTTCTCAGCAGGCTCCATTATCTTCACTATTGATGTTCTAGTGACTTGGTAGGCGGGCGTTCCTTAGCCCACCTTGGCCAGACTTATCAGTGGGCGGGCGGCCTTGGAGGAGCTGAACGTATGGTATGGTGCAACCCAGGCTTGCGCCCTCGGGAGTCACTAGGCCGCCAAGGCATTAGTATGAGGAGATGAATATGGTGGTATTAAACACATTGTTGATATTGCTCTCAGTTCAGCTCAAAGCCTTGACTGCGATAATGCCATACTGCATGCGTAGGTAAGGCTTTTTGCTCTGCGCCGCTGTCTGGCCCCGAGAATTTAGCATGTTTTCTCAGCGGGAGTCTCGTCAATGATAGACAAAGACAATTCCACCCGCGAGGCTGCAAAACGGGTCTGCTAGGGCCCTTGTTATTGGACTCGTCGTTGGAGAACTCACCTTTGCCGCGTCATTCGCCACGTCCAGATCCAGTTTTGCTGATGTCTCTAAACTCTTGTGTTCCAGATGGCGTGCCAGCCGAGGCTGAGGCTGGTGATATGAATTCAGCAGCGGCAAGGGCAGGTACATTACGTCTCGAAGCCGACGGAACACAAACGGCATGGGCAGGCGGCAGTGGCAACCTCGAAGTGGGCCAAGATAGCACGCGCCGTGCTGTTGATATCATGATGTCTCTGACTCTCGAGGAGTACCCACGCGCAGAAGGCCTGGCAATGCAGACGCAATCTGCCAGAAGCTGCGGTCGCTGGCTGGTTGTACTCGTACGAAAGCCACAGCACGGCAAACGCGAAGGCTTGCAGTCTGACAGGTCCGAGACGCGGTTCGAAGGTGGTCTGGGCGAGTGGGGACGCTTTGTTGAAACCGAGCCATGTTGTAAGGTACGGGTTTTCGCTGGGCGTCTTAAATCCTTTCCACCCGTTGCTGGGTCGGGAAGAGATTCTCAGGTGTGTTTGGTGGTCTGGCGGGGGAGATGCTCGATGGATGACGATGATTTAAGAAAAGGGGATATGTCAAACGTGATGCAGTGCAGTTCGGTGCGGTTTGGACCATCGGCTGCTGGGTAACGACGGGAAACGGGGGCTTGGGATCGGTAGATGGGCCGATGACGAGGGTGAGGGTGGCTCGGATTGAAGGTTGGGTCTGACAGATGCTCAAGTGTGGGGCGTTGCGGACCCGTGGACGGTGGGTGCGACTCTTTGGTGGTTCTCGAAGATGGGTACCAGATGTGTCGAAGGGTCCGAAAGAGGCAGCGATATGAAGCGGTTACTTGGCGATGAGCTTTTTTGTGCGAAAGAGAACGGGATATTGGGCCAAAGCAGTTTAGCTGAGAAGCATAGGTAAGTCGGCCACGGATAAAAATGGCAGAGCGCCACCCCGGTAACCGCGTCGTGGCCATTGTCCTCCTGTGCGCGCGGGTTTCTTGGTGCAGTTGAGAAGTACCAGTCTAATAGAGGCAGGTGGGTATGGCATCACAGCCAACAGAAAGTTCGCAGTTGGCTGTCACCGGCATGAGGTGTGGAATATGGAAGGCCCGGACCTCAACGACGACACCAAGCCGGGCGCGACTGCCCTCCGGCCCCGCCTAGCGCAGCCGGGACTCCACTCCTTTGGTCCCATTTCCAGGTAAACAATGGATGAAAGGAGTACAGGCCAGTATAAGGCCGCGGCTCAGGCACAGACGGCGCTAAAGTGGGACCAGTCAGGTTTAGGCTGGCTACGTACCTTAGGTAAGGTAAGGTAAGGGTAAGCGGAGCCAGCAGGCTATCAGTTACCCCTGATCCCTTCTTTTCGACTGGACACCACATACACCCTTCCCTACTTGGTCCTTCCTTGTTCAGTGTGCTTCCTTCCTCACCTTCCCATCAAGCACTTATTATAGTTGACTGCGAAGGCCCTTGGCAGCCACGATGTTGCTGAACTTCGACCACGCCCCCCCTCCTTTCCCCTTGCCATGACCCTTGTTTCTCTTACCGTATCCGGGCATCACGGCCTTTGCTGCATCTTACCTTCTTTCTTTCCATTGTGTTTTGTTTTGCTTTATCTTTAATTTTCTTTGGTCTTTTTTTGGAAACTAGACCTGATGAAGCCACGCAACCAAAATTCCACCACTGGCTTTTCTGTCCCCAGGTCTGCTGCAGCTCATCCATGGATCCCAGTAAACACTGCTTCGGCGCCCTCTCTGGAGTCTGATGTCCACCATAAGACCAGAAGAGGACTCACTTATTGCTACTTTTTTAGACAGCGCCTTTCTTTTCTCCCCCCCCCTTCTCCACCCCTACCAATCCCTTCCTTCCCTCGCTCCCTTCCGCACACCGCCGCTGCTGCCAGTGCCCGCTTGTCTGCCCCTCTCTATCGGAGTATTCGTATCGTATCCTCCACGCCCCTCGCTTCCTCATCATCCCAACCCAGTCCAGCGTGGCAAACACTGCAAAGATCGAGTCCCAAACTGTCTCCCCGTCCCGGAAAACTCGCAGAACCAGGGCAGCGCCCAAGTATCCTCGAGTCGACTAGAGCGAAATTTCATCGCCAGCGATCAACATCCCAGCTCGACTCGTCTGGCTCTTTACAAAAGGTACCGTACCCGCCGTCGTCCCCCGTCTGCTTACACGGGAAGTTTCCCAGTCGCTGTTTGTTCATCACATACCTTACCCTTGGGCATATCGCGCATTGCCCATCCTGTCCCGTTGGTGACAGACAGCATCAGGTGTACCAAGTACAGTCAGTACCTTACCTCAATTTGCCTGGTACCTTGCCCAGCGCGCACTCGTCCGTACCCATATCCATATCCCACTCACACCACTCCCGTGAACCATCAAAAGCCTAGCAGCTACTGTGCAGTAGTGCTCTCCTAAAGATATCCCTGCTTGCCCGAGCTCCAGCTTCTCCGCCTAGGCCTGGCCCTGGCTAAAGAAGGATTTCCCTAATCACCTCCCCACTCGCTCACCCACCACAACCACCATCACTTGGTACCAACACCACCACTCCCACACTCACTCGCCGACCTCTCTGCACCTGAGAGACTGGTTCGCTGCACTATCCGTTGTCCTATCCCTGGTCTCGTTGGCGAGGCTCATCGACGCCTTGCCCGATTGGATCTTTCGTGTTTCTTGACGCTCGTTCTCCCCGTGCCTTTGTCTCCTGAATTACCTTTTCACTTCTCCCTCGTCCTCCACCATCGCCTCGGCCTTCTTCCCTTTCTCATCCCTCGAGATCGTATACCAGACTAACACCCAAGGCGCCTTTAGCAGAGACCAGAGGCTCGCACTCTTCAAGAAGTGCTCCCTCTTCGGCCTGTCAGTTGCCAAAAGGTCCCCGTTCCTCGTCTCGATATCGACCTGGACTTCGACTCGATTCGACAAATGGTGCCTTCGTCCGTGGTAGCCTGAGTCTCCCTATACAATCGCTGTTCTGCATGCTCCACTCGGAAGCCTACACACTCGCTACTTAGTCATATCCAAATTCGATCCCGACCTCACTTGGACTTCGGGTCGTCCCACTCTCGGGTTTGAGCACACAGTCACTTCCGCTCTGCTCAGCACTGCTCAGCAAAGTTCCACGACTCCACACGCATCGCAAGTCCCAATAGCACCAAGATGGGCATCCGCAACTATTTCAAAGCCGCCAAGGGAGAGGCTCCTCGAGGGCCCAGTCCCCCGAACCGCGGCAATCAGGCTTCTGGCGTCTCAGAGAAGAGCCCTTCTCAACAGGGCAACTCCAACGACATGGAGCTTCAGCCCCCCACTCCTCGTTACAACTCTCGTCCTCAATCCATCTCCGGCAGGTCAACGCGATCCAATGGAAGCTCTTTGTTTCTCGACGACATCAAGCATGAGGTCATGGTCAACTACCTCTACCAGCAACAATGCGCTCACCTATGGGTGAGCGACGGATCCGGCGAGATTGAGGGTGTTCTTTTGCGGAAGGCTAAGGGCCAGTACATGGCCTGCCCCCCACAACTGGGCAACTCGCCCTTCGCCATGGCTTGTGCTGCTCTCAACGTCCAGTGCTCCATGACGGTGAACTCTCGTGTCATAAAGACCTTCCTTCAGTGGACGCCCGACGCTGTCGATGTGCCGCTTACCAACGGCCTCCGAATCCAGATTCTTCCCACCATCGAGGACCTGCCAAGAGCGAGAAAGCATCAGTTCGCTGCCTTCGTTGCTTCAGAAGGCCTCCTGGTTGTCTGGGATGACGACGCACTGCATCTCGTCCAGAGAGCCAAGTCTATTGAGTCAGAACTGATGGACCTTGTCTGGAAAGCAGGTGCTGAGGACGAAGACGGTGACGAGAAGAAGGGAACCACAGTCGCCGACTATGAGATTGACGAAGAGAGTGGTGAGATCAAGCCTGAGAAGCGACCCGTTCACCTTCTCAATACCTTCTTGGTTGCCATCACTCTCGTCATCGTCACTGTCTCTCTGGGTGCCGCATGGAGGCAGCTGGCTATCGAGGTCTCCGTCGATGGAGAGTATCTCCGCCTGGCACTCGTCGCCCTGTTCCCGGTTCAGATCTTTTTCACCCTCTTCTTCGCTCAAGTCATCGTCGGTTGCCTGGCCCAGATCTTCGGTCCAATCCGTCAGTTGACGATCAACTCCAAGTTCTACTCCGCTCGTCCTCCTCCAAGACTGCAGCAGAACATGCTTCCTCACATCACTATTCAGTGCCCTGTATACAAGGAGGGCTTGGGTGGTGTCATTGCTCCCACAGTCAAGTCCGTTAAGCAGGCCATGTCTACCTATGAACTTCAGGGCGGTTCTGCCAATATGTTCATCAACGACGACGGTATCCAGCTGATTTCCGAGGAAGACCGCCGTGCCCGTATCGAGTTCTACGCCGACCACAGCATCGGTTGGGTCGGTCGTCCTAAGCACGGTGAGGACGGTTTCCAGCGTCGCGGCAAGTTCAAGAAGGCCTCCAACATGAACTACGCTCTGATGATCTCCAACAAGGTCGAGGAGAAGCTTCAACAGATCAGCCGCCCCGCTGAATGGACCCAGAACGACGAAGCTCAGGCGTATGAGCATGCTCTCAAGGAGGTTCTCGAGGCTGACGGTCGCGCATGGGCTGACGGTAACATTCGTGTCGGTGACTACATCCTCCTTATCGACTCGGACACCCGTATCCCTGCCGACTGCCTGCTAGACGCCGTTTCTGAGATGGAGCAATCCCCTGACGTCGGCATCATGCAGTTCTCCTCTGGTGTCATGCAGGTCGTCCACACTTACTTCGAGAACGGTATTACCTTCTTCACTAATCTCATCTACTCCGCCATTCGTTACACTGTCTCCAACGGTGACGTCGCCCCCTTCGTCGGCCACAACGCTATTCTCCGCTGGAGCGCTATTCAGCAAGTTGGCCATTTTGACGAGGATGGATACGAGAAGTTCTGGTCCGAGTCTCACGTTTCTGAGGACTTCGATATGTCTCTTCGTCTTCAGTGCAACGGCTACATCATTCGCTTAGCTGCTTGGGCTGGAGATGGTTTCAAGGAAGGTGTCTCTCTCACTGTGTACGACGAGCTTGCCCGTTGGGAGAAGTACGCCTATGGCTGCAACGAGCTTCTCTTCCATCCCATCCGCACCTGGCTCTGGAGAGGTCCCTTCACCCCGCTGTTTCGCAAGTTTTTGTGCAGCGACATTCGTTTCACCTCCAAGATCACCATCGTCTCCTACATCGGTACCTACTACGCTATCGGCGCTGCCTGGATCATGACGTCCGTTAACTACTTCCTCATGGGTTGGTACAACGGATACCTTGACAAGTACTATGTCGACTCCTGGCAGGTTTGGTTCTCCATCATCATCGTCTTCAACGGTCTCGGCAACGTTGCGCTCGCTGTCATGCGCTATCGTGTTGGTGAGAAGAGCCTGATCATGGCCTTCTTCGAAAACCTGAAGTGGACCCTCCTCCTCGCCATCTTCCTTGGTGGTCTCAGTCTGCACGTCAGTCAGGCTCTTCTGGCTCACATGTTCGAAATCGACATGACGTGGGGTTCGACATCAAAGGAGGCAGAGTTTTCTAACTTCTTCATTGAGGTACCCAAGGTTTTGAAGAAGGCAAGTTCTTATAACCCCCCTCACTCGGCTGCGTCGTCTTTCGTGGCGTGTCACCCCACATTCCTGCGCCCGGCTTCACCAATTGCGACGCGAGCCTGCACCATGCTTTGCACTCATCGGGAATGATTGCTGACGTGTTTTCAATAGTTCAAATTCTCCATGCTCTTTTCGTGTGTCTTCATTGCTGGAATGATCATTCTGGCCGTGGCGCCCTTCGTGCCTCACGACTGGCGCATTACCGATTTTGTCGCCATCCTCCCAATGGCCACTGTTTCGGCCAGTCATCTCCTGCTGCCCATTGCTCTCAACCCCGCGCTCATGACGTTCTCGTGGTAATCGACCCGCGAAGATTGTCGCGCGGCGCATAATTGCTTATTTACCTGGGCCCTACGAGGCGATCGACATTTGTACAGTCCCTTCATTTTCCGTACCGGTATAGACATTGGATGGAGTTGCGACCGGATTGATACCTAGATTTCCAGCTTGAGCACGTCATGACATGATGAACCGTGGCTCTTTGGGTTTATTTGACCACTTTTGCCACTTATTTTTGGAGCCTAATTTTTCTCATGGGCATGAAGTTGGTCGCCGGGAAAAGGTACCGAGGGAAACTGGAGTCGGATGAAACAGCAGTGAAAGAACGAGATGACGGTCACATATGGGCATCCTAATAATGGGGTTTCCTTCTTACACGCACATCTAGATAAAATTACTGTTTATTAAACCTGCTCTCATGCTTCTTATAACTATTCTTATTAGAATAGCTTAAAACCTTTGTATTTAGTTCCTTATTTCTCTATAATTTAATTCATAGTATATTTATACTTATAAAGAGATCTTTAATATTAATCTTAATATAGTATTAAAAATATATAATAATTTTTATATTTTAGGCTGATATTATTATTATTAACTTATTTAGTATATAAATTAACTAAGGTATTTATACTAAGTATTTATATAAAAACCTACTAATTAAAATTTTTAATTAAAATATAAATATATTTTATTTTATATTTTAAAAATACTATTCTTACTACTTTTAATAAAGAAATTATATATATAAAGATTTAAATTTTTACTATTTACTTTACTTAATTTAAAAATAAAATTAATTTTACTTACTATATTTATATTCTTTTATTTTATATAATATAAGTAATATAAATAAAATATATTAAAAGTATTTATATATTTTACTTATTATATATGTTTTTCTTTTTCTTCTTAGATCTTTAGTATTATTATACTTAATTACTAAATTAAATAACTTTAAAATTATTTAATAGTTTATAATATATTTCTTTTTTAAAAGAAAAAACTTTTAATTAAGATTAATACTTATTATAATATTATTAATTTTTAACTCTTAAAATAAATTTTATTAATTCTATATTTCATAACTAATTTAATATAGTATTTCTATAATAATAATATATTATATAAGAATTTATAGAGTTTTAATTCTAGTAGAATTATAATTATTTTATAAGTAGGACTTTAAATATTTAATTATAAATTAAATTAAAAAAGTAAATTAAAAATATAAAAGTATAAAAAATAGTATTAGTATATAACCTAAGTTTATAAATATATAAAGTATACTTAAATATAATAATAGCTATATTATTAATTAGGCAAAATACTAAGAACCAGCTATTTATATTAGTTATAAATAAAAATATAAGTTATATTATAAAAGCTATACCACGTTGTTATTAGCAAGGCATCTGTCATATATAAAAGGATAATTGACGTTGATAACCCAAAAGACGAACCAGTTATGGTCGTGTTCTACAATATCCCGACGGTAGGTATGACGCTTTACTCAGGAGACCGAAGCGCGCGGTACGTGGTATTCTCGGACTATGTTCCTCTTGCACTGGGAAACTTATTGATCCATGAATACCTATGAGGCGAATTGCGCATTGTCTCTTCTTATTTTCTAGCCCATGTTGTCGCCGCCAGTGTCCGTCCCCTACTCTTGGTTCTTGTTTAATAGACCATTTGACCGATGTGGCCTGTACTTCGTCTCTAGCCCTGCACGTCACTGAAGCTTAGCCCATATTCAACACGCCACCTTATGTAAAATAAAGAACGCGTCGTTTGCTGAGTTGCTTCGATAACTTGCGACCTCGTAACGGTTTCTTCGCTTTCACCGCCAAGTAGTTCACCCGCGGGCTTCTTGTCCCGCTTCGTTGCCAAACCTGTTGTGCTTTGTAGAGTCGGCCAGACGTTCTTCCGGTTTGTTAGGGAAGGAGTATCGCGTTTGATCGAGCCAGGAGGAATGAGAGATAGTAGTGCTTACGAACAGAATGCAGGGGATTGCATTTGGGCGTCACCTGACCCAAATGAATGTACTGGAAAGTCGAACCCCGAGGAGGAAAGGCAAGTGATATGGTGACTGCCTTCCACCATAGCGAACGAATTAGCTTGAAGAACAAAACCAGGGGTGACCTCGTGAGCATCCTAAATATGTCTCATTGCTACTAATGAACGATTGGTCATTGATGATACCCCCCCCCCTGGTTCATATGTATGAGGTTGGCAAGCACACCGGGCGGGTTAGTTTGGCTCATAAATAATACTTTGCGACAACACCCCACGAATACTTGGTGCATCTTGAAATTCTAACAGCATATAATAACGGATCTGTGGTTTTGACTCGGAAGTTTGAGAGTTCCAGCAGGCTCGTGGTTCTGCGTCGCGCGGCAAACAGCCCGCCTGTTGACCGACTTCTTGGCCTCGCAGTGCCCTTGGCAAAGCTGTCCTATCTAACGAGAAATCAACCACCTCTATATAACCACGTTCGGTTAGTACAGGAGGGATCAGCGACGATGGTGCTTCTGACGGCTTCAGGCATTGGGTTTGGCGGCGTTGTTTGGCCCTCGAGGACTTGCTGGAAAGTTGGCACAGCAGTCGAGTGGGCTCGGTCTTCCGCGAGGCAGCGGATGCTGCACAAAAAGACTGCCATCGTTGGTTGGCCCGGTCTGTTGCAGCAACGAAGCGACATGGTCCCCTTGAGGAGGACGTCATGACATGCTGGGAGGCTCTCCTATCCAGGGCTCACGGGCTGTCAACTGGAATGTTTCATGTACTCTCTCAAAAGTAGTGCTGGTCAGTCAGTTCCTTAAACACAGATGAGTGAGCGTAGCGACGCAAATGTAACTGGATCAATTCGTTCCGTCATTCGAATAGCTCTAGGGTGTCTCTAAAGTAAAGAAATCAACCCGCCCATCCCAACCCATCTATATGCAGAACGCCTCTATCTAAGGTCTACCCCTTCAATCCGTCTAAAGCCAGCCCGGGTGGCTCGGGGTAGTCTTGCTCTAATCACTTCTCTTGGTCTACTGGTGGTGATGCTGCTCGCAGGGTGCACCCACCCACCACTCGTCCCAAATCCCATTGCATAAGAAATAACAAAAGTCCCAAAATCACTTTTCCGGCAAATCGTCTAGACAAAAGCATTTCATCATACTACCGTCGCAGCAAAAGGCATGAGCAAGGAGAGGTCCTTTCATTCCTCGTCGTCGGTGTCGGCAGGGTGAGGCGTGCCCTTGGGGCTGTTGAGCCACTCGATGTGGCGCAGACGGCGACGGACTTCCTGCTCCTTGAGCTCCTTCTTGGTCTTCTTCTTCTTCTTCCTGGCCTTGAACTTGAGTTCGGTGTTGTCCTCGACACCGCTGTTGACGGCACTGTTGACGGCGCTCGAGACGGCTGTGGAGGCGACGGTGCTGGGGACGCCGCTGCCGGGGGCGCTGCTGTCCTCGAAGGAAGAAAGGTTGATGGCGGCGTTGCCGCGGAGGGCGACGCGGCCGTCGTTGACGTGCCACTGCTCGGAGCAAAGGGCGCCGACGAACTCTTCGTTGTGGGAAATGAGGATAACACCGCCCTTGAACTCGCGGATGGCGACGGCGAGACCGCCGAGGGAGTCGCGGTCCAAGAAGTTGGTCGGCTCGTCGAGGACCAGCAAGTGCGGGTTGTTCCACATGGCGCCGGCGATGACGACCTTGACCTTTTGGCCACCGGACAGGGAGCCAATCTCGTTGTGGTTGGCGATCTCGGGGTCGAGGCCGAGGTCCTCGAAGTGCTTGGAGATGACGGTGGGTTGCAGCTCGCGGTAACCGAGACCCTCACGGGATGCCTCGTGGTCATCGAATTCCTGGATGAGCTTGTTGAAGCCCCACTCAATCATGGTCTCACGGGAGACTTGAGTGTTGTACTTCGGAAGCCAGCCGCGCCATTTGCTGGGTCACGTTAGCATCTGTGAGCTGCGCGGAGGGGATTGGCAGATACTTACACTTCGTACTGGAAGGTCTTCTTGTATTTCTGGCGACCGACAACTGCCTCGATCTGGCGAGGGGACTTGCCGTCGTTCAGATCGATGAACTTGTCCATCTGCTCCTTATCCTTGTCGGAGAGGATACGCGTCTGTTTGAGGAAGACCTCACGGTCGTCACCGTTGGCGTAACGCCACTGCAGATACTGGTTGGGGGTCTTTTCCAAATGCATTTCGACGTGCTCAAGAGCGTGCTGCTTGATGTATCCGATACGCAGGTTGGGGTGCTTTTCTACCTTGCCGGTAGTGGGAATGACCTCGCCAGTAAGGATCTTGATGAGGGTAGACTTGCCCGCACCATTGGGACCAATAATGGCCACACGGGATGACAAGGTCAACTGGCAAGAGACCTCCATCAGGGAAGGCTTGGGTGCCTTGGGGTACTGGTAAGAGACATTGGTCATGCGGATGATGGCGCGAGTGTTGGACTTGACGCCAGTCAGGATACCAGGGGGTGGGAACTTGAACTGGACCTGGGAGGCAGACAGGGTGTAGTAGCTCTTGGCCTCGGGGCGAAGCTTGACAAAGTTGGCAAGGTTGCCCTTGTAGCAAGCCAACTTCTTGTTAGGCTCGTAGTGGTAGATATCGGTGGTAACATTGTCGAGGAAGCCGGAGTCGTGGGAGACGATCAAACTGGTGATGTCGGGGTGCGTCTTGAGATAGTTCTCCAGCCAGGCGATGTTGGCAACGTCCAAGTGGTTAGTGGGTTCGTCCAACAACAAGACGTCTGCACCCTTGAGCATAGCGCGAGCCAAAGCCAGCTTCATCTTCCAACCACCGGATAGCGAGCCGACCTTGTGGGACTGGCGACCATCGGGACCGTCGGTGAAACCGAACTCTGCGAGAACCTCGATAACCTTGTCCCTGCCGCGGGCCTCGATCTCGGAGTCCTTCAGGACGAAGTCCAGAATGCTGATGTCGGCGTCCTCGCCCTGGTTGTGCTCGACGTAGATGGTGCGGAGGACATCTTGGGGAGGGAAACCCTCCAGCTTGCCGTTAGCAATGCTGCGCATGAGCGTGGACTTGCCAGCACCGTTGCGACCGCAGAGGCCGTAGCGGTGACCCTTGAGCAACCTCAGGTTGGTGTGAGAAAGCAGCAGCATGCCACCGTAGGCCAGGGAGAAGTGGGCGTTGACGATCTCCGTCTCCCCGTCGTCCTCCTTCTCGGGGACACCGTACTTGCGCTCGTCCTCCTTCACGTAGTGCTCCTGAACGGCTTCGGCAATCGTCGTGTGAGCGCCGGGGGTCTGCACCAGCGCCTGGAGGTAAGGTGCGATCCTGGCGGAGATGCGGTTGACGAAACGGTGGTTGACGTCTTCGGCGACCTGCTCGCAGATGTAAGGGCGAGCAACCTTGTAGAAGTCCAGCTGGCCGGCCAATCCGCCGTTCTTCTTGATCTGAGCGTCGAGAATCTCGGCAACATCGTCTCCGTTAATACGCTCGATGACGTCCTTGTCGTCACCCATGGCCTTCTCGATGACGTCCAGGGCCCTCTTGGCAAGCTCGCGAACCTCGGGAAGGGACGCGCGGTCGTAGACGCCCTTGACACCGGGCTGGAGCTTGGGTAAGAAAGTGCGAGCCTCGATGGGGTCGTGGACCAGCTTGGTCAGGTTCTCGACGACAACAACCGTCTGACGCAGGACCTCTTGGGCGGTGGTGGGGGTGTTGAGGGATCGCTCCAGTAGAGGAGTAAGGAGAGCCAGGACGGGGGAGGTGACGATGGCGACGAAGGTGGTCATGGACAAGGCGTGGATGGCCTTACGCAGGGTCTCGGTCGAAGGGTGCTGCATGGTGTCGATGAGAAGAGGGATGCGAGGGGCGACGTCGTCGTTGGAGAGGAGACCGGTGAGGGCGGTCATGGTCTGTACGGCTTGCTTCTCGACCTCAGTCTTGAGGTCGTGCATGCCGGCCTCAACGATGGGGATGAGGCCAGCCAGCTTGGTGCCCATGGCCTCGCGCAGGACGTCCTGCTCCTCAGCCTGCTCCTGGGTAGAGCCGACGGTCTGCTTGGCCTTATCGGCGATGCGCTGTAGCAGCTTGAAGGCGGCGGCGGTTCCCTGCCACTTTCCAGTCTTCTTGGAAAGGTAGGTGGAGAGGGCGGGCAGCAGACCAACGACGAGGGCCTCAGGGCTCAGGTTGTTGAAGAGGGCGTCGAGAGCGTACTGGGCAGATTCGCGGACGACGGAGCCCTTGTCGGAGAGGGCATCGAGAGAGCAGGCGACCATGCCGCCATCCTGGAGCAGGAAGACGACCTCGCTCAGGGGAGATTTGGGAGGCAGGCGCTCGAAGAGGGCACCGAGGAGGTTCTGGGCGGACTCGCGGATCTGGCCGGACTTCTTGTTGGCGGCGGCCTTCTTGACCTCGGCGAGGATGCCATACTGGTGCAGGCCCTGGTATCCGATGGTGTTGTTCAGGACTTCGCAGAGACCGTAGGCGGCATCGACGGAGGCGGCCGAGGTGGCCGCGTTGAAGGCGGCGTGGACGAAGGCGGAAATCTCGTCTTGTGTTGGCGGGGGAGGGGCATTGCCCGTGGCCACGACGGTCATGGTCGCTTCGATTTTCGTGGTGCTTTCTTTTCCTTTTCTTTTCCCTCTCTTTTTTCTTTCTTGGGCGAGCGATCAGGGCGGGGTATTCAGCGCTTGCTTCGCAGGGGTCGACGAGAGAGAGGAAGGGAGAAAGGAATTTCCTGGGTCGACGAAGCGCGAAAGAGGTCTCGCTTGTGCTGCTGACACAAAGTGAGAGAGTGAGATTTTCGAAAGGCTCTCTCGTCTGTCCTCTCTCTCTATCTCTCTCTCTCTCTCTCTTGTTGGGACTCGGAGGTGTGAGTGTGTGCAGTCAGCAAAAGACAACGCCTTCCGTCGCAAAACAGAATTTTTTTTAGATTGGGCGTCCAAGCGCGGGATTTTCCCCCGCTTCCCTTTGTCTTATCCACCGAGTAAAATCGCATCCTTGGCCCATGTGAAATTTCTTCTACTTATCCAGCTGCCTATCGGCGTGGGGTGATTGGCTCTTAATCCCGGACCATCTCCATCAAGGACCCCTTCTTCGTCGGGATACGTACCCCTCTAGGCTCTGTGCCTCATCTTTTTTCACTTCGCCAATGACGCCTCTTGATGCCCGAATTACCAATTCAGTAGTCCGCATTGTATTTGTTCCGGTGGGTTGTTCTGGTGGTAACTCGAAAATAATTTGAATTTGAAGTATATAAGTTCTTCAACAAATGTGTATTGCATGGTGATAGGGCTTGCCGGTGCTGCTAACCCCACAGGACAAACTGTTCGCTGCCCTGTTGAAACACTGGCCTTCGTTTTGCCCTGGGCTACCTTTCTTATTAGATAGGTAATTAGCAGCCGGACATCTCCCTCCGGATCAAGTGGCTGCCCATTGGTTATTATTGATTTTTCCGGACTTCCATTGTCTTCTCTAAATGAATGTAGTCGTTGCTCAACTTGGAAACGCAAGTGCGACCAACAATTGCAATTCTGGTATTTGCCCCTCGAAGCATCGCTTACTCATCCTCACAGCATCTTTCACCAGGGTCTTTGTCAAATCAACAATTTCAGGACTTGCTTTTGAGAAGCATCAATCTCCGTCTTCTCGAGTCTCTGAGAGCCGAATTTTAGACCTGGACGCTTGGGTCGAGCATGGTCTTCTACTGGTTGCCGAATGCAGCAACTTTATGTATGCAATTATCTCTTTAGAAACGGGTTATTCGAAGGATCAAACAGCACGAAGACTCGGACTTCTGGACTCCAAAGTCAATTGCTCTCCGCGCGAGATTCTGTCCGTGAAAGACAAGGCGTGCGCATGATGGCGTTGAACTGAGTTCGAGAAACTCTTATATCGGACGGCACGTGTTCAGGTCTCTTCGCTCTCAACTTTGACTCCAATGAGTCTGAATATCATGCACGGAACTTGAGTCGGAACCGGCATATGCTCCTTGAATTTGTTTCTCGCAGCCAAGATGAAATTCCGAGCTTTTTCTCCACGGGAATCCGGCGTAGTCATCCAGGTGCCAGAGAAGGATTTTGGTACTGACGTGTCGGCATTGTGTTCCGCCATCGAATTTAGTTGAGACATGGTGTCTCTGATTCCTCAGCCAGGCACTGGTATCAGCCTGCGTCGTCTTTTCTTTTGGGGGTCAGGCCATTAGCGCAGTAATTTTGGGACCCGAACTTCTGTATCAAGTTTAGGAATTCAAGTGTAACCACAACAGCCTGTGGAAGTCGATGATGAGAGATTCGTCTGGGTATCGCATCTCAAGATAGTGAGGCGGCGAATCCTCGGGCATCGTGTAGACAGCTTGGGCGAGTTGGCATGCTCTTTCGCCCGCTACTACCTAGACCCTTGCTGCCGAGGTCACGCGCCAATCATTTCCAGAGCCCAGACGGACGTCACTGCCGACAGGGGGGAACTCATAGGTGCTGCGGTCCAAGCGGGGGACTGCCCCCCACTGTTTCAAGCGGACATTCTCGGTCTTTTGAGCGTCCAGTGTCGCTAAGGAGGCACGCCGCGGTAGATGCAGACCGGGACCTAAGAGAACAGACCCGGCGCCCGTTCCTGGTTCCTGACTTTTTGTCACTCTCTCTTCCTATCTTCAGCCATATACCTATGCTGTGTCGGAACAAACGAGAGCAAGGCTTCTGTTTCCGATCTACTTTTGCCTTTTCCATAGAGCACACCAAGTGGAAGAGGTCGTTGCTGCTGCTCCCAGCCGCCTGTCCCTGTCGACTCGCCACAAAACGTCTTCGGAAAGGCGCATTGAGCAATGGTCCGCCTGTCGTGACGAGCTGCCAAATTGACGACGAACCAACACCAAGACACCGGCTTGAGGCTGTTTACTCTAGCCAATCCTACGATATTCGTTTGATATCAACGACGCATCTATTGCGTACGGAAGCTCCCAACTATTTACCATGGATCCAAGCAAGGAGGGACTCCTCCACGAGGAGAAGTCCC
Organism: Colletotrichum agaves; assembly: GCA_036785465.1. Lineage (NCBI taxonomy): Eukaryota > Fungi > Ascomycota > Sordariomycetes > Glomerellales > Glomerellaceae > Colletotrichum > Colletotrichum agaves. The sequence goes on along the minus strand of JAXISO010000304.1, from coordinate 24,564 downwards.
GTCGGTCCTATGACGACAGGGACTCTGAAGAAGGCTCCGACATCGATGCGACCGACTACCTCCACCACGATACCCAGAAACAACCCGCATTTCCGAAACCCACCTTCCTGTCCGGCAAAAGCACCGGCGTCGCCAACGTCCTGAAGAACTGCAAGAACTGCTTCCGAGGTCGTTCGAGGCTATGCTGGGCCTTTGTCGCTGCCGTGCTCGTCATGTGGGTGCTCATCAGCGCCGGCTCGGCTGTCTTGTACCAGAAATTCAAGGCAGGCCCTCCTACCGGCCAGTCGCCACCATGGTATCCGGCCCCAAAGGGTGGAATCTCCAAGAATTGGGCCGAGAGCTACAGGAAGGCAGGCGAGATGGTTGCCAAGATGACGCTGCCTGAGAAGGTGAACGTCACAACCGGAACTGGCTGGATGATGGGCCTCGCTGTTGGCACTACTGGCCCGGCTATCCACGTTGGCTTTCCTCAGCTTCAGCTGCAGGATGGACCCCTTGGATTGCGATTCGCCGACAACGCGACTGCGTTCCCTGCCGGCATCACCGTCGGAGCTACCTGGAACAAAGAATTAATGTACCAACGCGGCAAGGCGCTGGGAGAAGAAGCGCGAGGCAAGGGAATCAACGTTCTACTCGGCCCTGGCATCGGTCCCCTCGGTCGTATGCCCGCTGGCGGTCGCAATTGGGAGGGATTTGGTTCAGACCCTTACTTACAAGGTATTGCGGCTGCTCAGACGATTAAGGGCATCCAAGAAGAGGGTGTGATTGCCACAATCAAGCACTTCGTTGCCAACGAGCAAGAACACTTCCGCCAGAGCTGGGAATGGGGTCTTCCCAACGCCATCTCTAGCAATATCGATGACCGAACGCTGCATGAGCTCTACACGTGGCCATTCCTGGATGCCGTCAAGGCAGGCGTCGCTAGCGTTATGTGCTCATACAACCAAGTCAACAACTCGTATGCGTGCGGCAACTCCAAGCTCCTGAATGGTATCTTGAAGGATGAGATGGGTTTCCAAGGTTTCATTCAGTCGGACTGGCTCGCCCAGAGGAGTGGTGTTGGGAGCGCTTTGGCCGGTTTGGACATGTCCATGCCTGGCGACGGACTCATTTGGGCAAATGGAAAGTCTCTGTGGGGTCCTGAGCTCACCAAGGCCGTCTTGAACGAATCCGTCTCCATCGACAGACTCGATGACATGGTCCTTCGTATCGTGGCTTCGTGGTATCAGATGGGCCAAGACGACAGGAAGAAGTTCCCCAATGAACTTCCCAACTTTTCATCGTGGACCAACGATAAGATGGGAGTCCTCGCACCGGGAAGCAAGACGCCTCAGAAGGAGTTCGAAGTCAACAAGTACGTCAACGTTCAGGCCAACCACTCTGACATCGCCCGCCGCGTCGCTGCCGAAGGCATTGTTTTGTTGAAGAACAAGAATGTGCTGCCGATCAGTAGAGATGGCTTCATCGACGCTAAGCCCAAACGCCACGAAGGAAAGCCGAAGATTGCAATTTTCGGCGAGGATGCCGGGCCCGGAAAGGGACCCAACTACTGCAACGATCGCGCATGCAACCAAGGAACTCTGGGCTCCGGATGGGGCAGCGGTGCCGTCGAGTTCCCTTACCTGGTACCTCCCGTTGAGGCTCTGAAGAAGGGCTTCAAGGGCGAGAAGGTTGAGCTCTCCGAATACCTCACGAACTCACCTCCCTTTAAGAAGGACCCGTCTATCTTAAGCGACAAAGATGTGTGCATCGTCTTCGCCAACGCAGACGCCGGTGAAGGTTTTGTCTCGTGGTCGGGCGTGGCCGGAGATCGGAATGACCTGAAGCTGCAGAAGGGGGGCGATGATCTCATTCTCCAAGTTGCGGATAAGTGTGGCAAGAGCGACGACGGTAACACTGTCGGCGGCGACACGATCGTCGTTATCCACTCTGTAGGACCTGTTGAGATGGAGCGCTGGATCGAGCACCCCGGCGTCAAGGCGGTGCTTTACGCCAACCTTCCTGGTCAAGAGAGCGGCAATGCCCTTGCGGATGTTATTTTCGGCGACGTCAACCCTAGCGGCAAGCTGCCTTATACTATCGGCAAGTCTTTGAAGGACTATGGAGCTGGCGGACAAGTAATGTACGTGCCGAACGGCGTCGTCCCTCAACAAGACTTCAAGGAGGGCTTGTACATCGACTATCGCCACTTTGACAAGAACGACATCGAGCCGAGATTCGAATTCGGCTTTGGCTTGTCATACACGACTTTCAGCTTTGCCAACGTCGTCGTCGAGGAGGTCAAGCCCAAGACCAAACTGCCTGCCGCTCGTCCTGCTCCTGGCGCCGAGCCGCCCAAGCTAAGCGAGAAACTGCCCGACCCGAAGGAAGCTCTGTTCCCCAGCGGCTTCAACAAGCTCGAGAAGTACATTTACCCATACATCCAGTCAACGGATGAAGTCGTGAAGGCGCCGTATCCCTATCCTGAAGGGTACAAGACGACGCAACCTCTGTCCGGAGCTGGTGGTGAGGAGGGAGGAAACCCCGATCTATGGGAAACGTACGTCACCGTCAAGGCTGACGTCACCAACACCGGAGCCGTCGCCGGCAAGGTCGTTCCCCAGCTTTACCTCTCATATCCGAAGGACGTCCAAGGCGTCGACTTCCCCGTCAAGGTCCTCCGCGGATTCGACAAGTTCAACCTGGAGAAGGGCGAGAAGAAGACAGTCACCTTCAACCTCACGCGCCGAGACCTCAGCTACTGGGACGTCCATAAACAAAACTGGGTCATGGTTACTTCTGGCCAGTATTCCTTCCTCGTTGGCGAGAGCTCAAGGCAGTTGTCCAACGTCGCGAGTTGGTAGTGAAGTGGTGACTTCGTTGGCATGAGATCATGTATAGGTACGAAATAACAGAAAGCGGCTTGAATTTGAATTCTGGGACATGATTGATGACTTGGCGGCACCTTTTAAGGGTCGCAGCATATATGTGCATGGTTTTTGTAGAGGAGAGTAGAGCCCCAATTGATTCATATTGGATGTCTATGGTAATTTTCCTTTCCTGTCCTGTCTCAAAACTCCATCCTGGAAAACATCCATCTAGCTTGGTTGCCAGTGGCACGTCCCGTGATCATCCTTTCGTACTGTCTGCAACAATCCGCCGCGTCGCGATGACGCCCTTACTGCTCAGTGGAGCCGGGAGGGGGGTCCTCACGAACACCACACTGGTACTCGGAGCAGATGAAGCCATCGTGGTTGGCAAGGTAGAGGTCTGCGAATCTGTGTCAGGGTTGGGCTCGCTTACATGACCTCACTGGGAAACACTTACTCAGATCGATGCTGGTGGTCTGGAACTCTCCCTTGTTGTCCTTGCACTCGCACTGGAGGTAGCTCATGGTGTCCCTTTTACGGTTGCAGGAGACGCAGGAGGAGGAGAAGTAGCCCTCCTTCTGGTAGACGAGGCGGCCACCGACGTTGCCGAGCATGTGGTCGAGGCCGATGCGGGACCAGAAGAAGTGGCCCTTGCCGCGGGCGCGGCACTTGGCCCAGAGGTGGTTGTTGGCGTCCCAGACTTGCCAGGTGAAGCAGGTCTTGAGGAAGCCAGCGGCGGGCTCGGAGTCGTCATCGTCAGAGGTGATGGTCAGCTTGTTGGTGAGCTTGGTGGGGAGGACAGTGCGGGTGGTGTTGGAAGAGGAGGGGAGAGGGGAGGGGATGGTGGTGGTTGTAGTGAGGGTGGTCTTGATGATGGTCATCTTAGAGCCAGAGTTGTCGAGCTGGGCGCTGTTGTCGTTGTTGTCGCGGCCAGCAAGGACATGCTCATTGTTGTTGTCGCGGGGGTCATTCATCCAGAAGCCAGTTGCAGTGACGAGGATGGGCACACCACTAAAGATGAAGACAAAAGTGCGCGTGGGTCTCATCTTGGCAGCTGTGAAGTGTGGTGATGTTAAGGAGAGAATGGAAGGCTGAGTTTGTGAAGACTTTTCACCTTTACTTAGGTTTATGGTGAAAAGGTGAGTAGTGGTGAAGGGAGGAGGAGGAGGAGGGCAGGCCTGGGAGTAAGGTAAATAATAAGAAGGGTATGTATGCTGTGGGTCCAGATCTTCAGAAGGAAGGAACAGAAAGCCCTCTGAGGACAACAAAGGAAGCCCTAAAGATTAGGAGGTGTTGGTTTTATCTATCTGATCTCTTGTCATCCCTTAGGGCTAATGGCCTTTTATTTTAGGAATTAAGGTAGAAGCTGGATAAATAATAGAATAAGGCAGGCATGGGAGGCGAGTGAATTGTTCTTTCCCTTCACGAGGCTTAGGCATATTTTTGGATAAAAATCTGCCACACGGCACCCTTCTCTTGGGCTTTTCTTTGCCACTTCTACTCACTACCGTATTACAACTTTGACAGGATAACCTCGCCACAAAGACAACAAACAAGATCATCCATCACAATGGTTAAGTTCCTCCCCACTACTGCTCTTAAGAGCCTTGCTACTACCCTTAGTCTTGTCAAAATCACCCAGGCTGGCTTCCTTGATGATGGCTGTGGCTACCTCAATGATGGACCTCAGTTCACCCTGCGCGGAGATGGCAGCATCACGACCTATTGTGAGGACAAGGTCTGCGGCGCATCCACCTTCAGTGTCATCAACCTTAATGACTGCCTGTCCAATGTGCTTGGCAATCTTGAGATCAAGCCTGACAACCACAACAAGTGAGCTTTTTGGCCCACATTCTTGTCTCACCAATGGAATGAGGTGGTTTACTGACAAGAGAGAATAGTGGCAATTTCTAGGAGACTTGCAAGGATTGTGGTGTTGATGGCTGGGCCGACATCAAGTGCAAGTGCAAGACTCTTGGTGGGACCTACAAGGAGACCCATATCAACCTCAGTGAGCTTTTTCTCTTCCTTCGTATCCCTTCTTCTGCCTTCTCTCTGCTCCTTCTTTTTGGACATGGAGAGGATCGTGACTATTGATCCAAGTACTGATGCCTACCAGACGAGGTGCTCGAGAACTGGAACGGCTATCTCTCCTGCCGCCGCGGCATTTCCGACTGCTACACTGTCAAGTGGATGTGTAAGCCCAAGGATTGGTGGCCTGAGGGAGCTCCTCCCGAGATCTTCCGCACCGACTGCGACATCTGGACCTGATTGAGTCCCACGGAGAATGATCGAGTCTGGTCGTAGGGGTTGGGGCTGGGGTTCATTACTTTGGCTATCTGGTTGCAATGACGGATACAACGGACAACGGAGATTCAATCAAGGTTCGAGATGAAGCTGGCAATACACTGGGACGTTTGAAGTGGATGCGCATCGCCATCGGCGTGAGTCTTTCAGCATCGCGATGGAGCATTCTTGACGAGCTCGTAGTAATCAAAATGCAAGTGTGATTGCATTCTATGCTACGCCATGTGAAGATGACGAGAAAGGGTGATGATGTTGGGCAAGGGTGCAGACCGCCTCCCGCGATCCCAGCGACCGAGTTCCCGGGCCAAAGGTTACACAGGTTACGCAACAGAGAGGCCTCGTGAATGTGAGGTGTAGAATGTGATTGTAGTTGAAGATGGTTTGACACCGTCGGCGCCCTCCGGAGGTGGTCAGCGGAAACTGCGGCGAACCTGGTGGGGCTTTCCAAATGTTTTTGAGATGAGGTCAGCGGAATGCGGAGGAGAACAGGCGACCTCGCCGCATAAGTCCGAGCAGCAGCGGAGTTCCTCATGTCGCGATAGGCTATAGCTGGAGTCAGCGAGCGACGGTATGCGCACGTGACGAATGTTTGTGGTAGAGTTGCGTGACGTAAGCTGCCTGCCTGCCCGGTCTGTACTAGCAAGTCACGGGCTGGGCCAGAGACTCGGCGACGTGGGGGGGCCAGCAAGTCTATGTCATGGTTAATGAAGTACGTCTTCGAAAGGATGTATTTCCAAAGTTCTCCAAAGTCTTGGCTTACCGATCAGAGTGCATGATGCCGAGCGCTGACATTTTTGTCGGCTGCTGGGAGTTGGTGTCTTGAGAACGATGACAATTGTGGTCCCATGATGCTCTTGCTCATCCATGGATGCCATCTGCGAGCCCCTGGGTTTGGGGTAATCGGAACCGAAGATGACGGCTGAGGACTCGGTGAGGACCGGTTGCCGAGATGGATCATTAGTGATTGCGATGCAACCATGAACAGTGGTTGAGATTCAGCAACAAATAACCAAACGTCGTCATGAAACGGCACAGCAGGCCGTACACAGCAGCTGACGTCAAGCAAATAAACCCCGGATTGAGAGTATTAAACCGGGACGATAAACACGATCCTTTTTCGTTGATCAGGTACGTATCCAGTGACTTCCTTCCCTTTCGGGTTTCCAGGAGCCGGGTGGCTGATGCAGAAGAAGCCACCTACCCGACCCGCTTTACCTAGGTATTACCTAAGGTAAGGTACAGAGCCAGCCACACACCCGTGAACCAGTGACACTGGACTGGACCCGACGACTCCTTCTCGGAGCATTTCCCACCTATTTCGCCCCCAGCCTCCCGCACCCCTGGATCCGCGCCTGTTTCCATCTGACAGCATCCCAATCCCGTCTTCACGTACTGCAGCAAACCACAACCCTTACGGTCACTGCATCCTCGCGTTTAGTTTCCTTGGCCATCGGCGGCCTTTCCGACGCGAGCTTCTACCTCGGCTCCTGCTTGGGAATCCTTCGAGCCCCGGCCCATCGCGAAACAGCCGCTAGTACGACTATGCCTCGCCAAATATTGATACGACCTTCCAGATTCCGCGATGCCTCACCTCTGCGTTGACGCGACAGAATATCGGCTCGGCGCTTACAATGAGCTACCCCACACAGGCTAATAAAATAGATCTACGGTCGGGTCCGGCCCCGCCATCGCTGGTCGCCCTACCATGCGGCCGAATGTGTCGATCAATCTGTCAGGGACGGCTGCGTAGGAGCCTCAGCTGTGACGGCCTCACCTTCAGCACCACGTTTCCGACGACCAAAGAAACACCTCCTCGACATTGCTATTGGCCAATCTCAATGATACACCACGTACAAAATTTGTCACAGGCCTGTTTCGACCTTGCATCTGAGTCCGGGTCACATCACCTTCGTTCCTATCCAAGGCCTCTGACAGGGCATGCCACTGTCGATCTGATGCAAGTCGTTCATATCCCCGAATGACTGCATCGCCTGGGTATCCGCACTAGGAAAACAGAAGGTCTATCTGCATCACGGGCTGAGACCGAAAATCAGAGGCCTCGCCCCTCTGTGATGCCAGACGCGGGGCCGGGGTTCCAAACAGACCAACTCTGGTCTGACTCTTATCGGGGTAGTCAATGTTCAGCCCTATCGAATCCTCCCCACATGCGCGGTTGCAGGGTATCCCTTCATCTGAGACTTGGGACGGCACTACACGGGAACCAAGGTTGAGACATTCGGACGATACCATTTGCACTACGACGCTCACTTGCACCCACTGGCTGAGTGATCGCCGGCCTGCAGACCGTCGTCATTGTGGGTCTTCCTCGCGGTCCCGATCGTCTCCCGCTCTGAATCCACGAATTCCCGCAACCGAATTCCCATGCGCTCGCCACTTCAGCCGAGCATTTCAATACCGTATATGCAAATACAAACCAAGAACCCCGTCGCTGATTTTGCGTCCAGATGGCACCGTTCAAAACATGATTTTCTCCAAACCCACCAGTCGCCAAGAAAGAACTCCCCAGTTAGTGTCAGTCAGCAGCGCCACGCCTACATTCGTTGCAGTAACATCCTTTACCGGCCACAAGATGCGACGTCCACACTCACCTGCAGATGACCCTCGAGCGCGTGGATCAATCACATTCCGGTGGCGGCTGGTCGTGAGTGGCCGTTGAAGGCCTTGTTCCATACATGACCACCACTAAAATCTCACGTCGCCCTTCTCGGGACCCAACGAGTGCTCGTTTCTTTCGCTGATCCAACCTATGAACCCTCGTTCATCTTACACGTCTACTGGTAGGGCTGCAGATGCAAGGGTTGTTATCTGTCACATTCCGAAGGCATGCATAGCCGGTAGGGTTACTGTCCTGTCCCTGCAGCTGGGTCTCGCACGATAGCGATCTCATCGTCATTGTCCAAGGAAGCTCCTAGAAAACCACACAGACAAAAATAATCCTTGCTCTGTCAGCAGTTCTTCGGCCGAGCATCGGCCTCATCTTCACCAATCATCGCTCCAAACCCGCCTCTTCTCTCTCATCCGTCTGTCAGGTCACGCCCCCTTGTCCCCCCCTCAACTTTGACATCGACGGTCCCTTGAACGATGGAATATGCTTCCCGTCAACTACTGCCTGTGCATAGCCGGCTCCATGGGACAAATTAGGCTTGCAAACCGGGACGGCGCTCTCTACCCGTTCGGACATCCGTACTAGATCCCACTCCTTGGACCGCCGTGTGGCTAGACCTCATCGTCTTAGCTGCCGCACTCCTAACTCACCTCCCGAAGCCTGCCATCAGCCCCAAACTCAGCCCTAAGCTAGGCTCTGGGTTGCATGTTCCCACGTTGAGGGCAACGGGTCTGATTCTCTCCATGACCGGCGCGATGCTTGGCACTCATACATGTGGCTTAGACGACCCAGTCTTGTCTGTCCACCACAGAGATGTTGCTGGTTTCGAATGTCAATTTCCGCTTTCGAACATTCATAATCACCATATATTCGCCGTAAGAATCGTCTTCTCCGTGGATAATCAGCCATCATTGCATAACCCTCTCTCGGTGTTACTCGACGACGCACAAACATCTCAGATCAGACCGAACCATTCGAGGCTCTTGTTTATGCATGTTCACATCATAGCCACTCGCTTTCTCCGTCCGTCGCTGTTGCGGACATCTTTTTCTCCGTCTAACGGCTATCTCGACCATCTACGTCACCAAGTATACGACCTTATCGAGCCGGATTCATCCTTGGCTGCCTCAAAGTCACGAGCTGAAGATGTTCAAAGCATCTCGGAGCTAGACACCTATCGTGATGAGCCCGACGCCAAGGAAACTTCAAGACAGGATATATCATCTTGAAGCTCGCCCGCACCGAAATCTGAATCTAAAAGCAGCATCGACAGCATACAAACAGACATCAGCGAATTGTCAAGCGACATCGACAACGACACAGAGTTTACGGCCCAAGATATTCCGTCTTCGTTTTCAGCATTTCGTATCACTCAAACGTCTCATCGTTTCCGCTCATCATCGCCCACAATGTCTTCGTCTCGTTCGGGCCGTTCGGGAGGATCGTCTAGCCACCGCAGTTCCAAGAGCAGCGGTAAGAAGCCGAGGGCGGTTCAAGTTAGTCGCGGCCTCTTCTTTGTATTATCCCCATCCCCCCAACCCCGGTCCCCTGCTCCCCAGGCCCTGTATTCCCTGCTTCAACATCCTTCATGATTAATGAAAGCCCCCGAGAACTATTACCCGATCCGATGGAAAACTACAGCTCACTCACACAATCTCTCGCTAGCGCTCCGTGCAGCAACTGATCGAGTCTCTCGAAACCCACCGCGTCAACACACTCACAGAGCTATGCCGAATCGAGCGCGTGGCAGCGACGTGCGAGAACGAGGAAGATGCCGTCGCCTTCCAAGGTCCCATGACGGTGGCGTGGGATTACTACGTAAACAGCAACCAGCTTCTCACCGAACTGCGCGGGCTCACGCGAAGTTACCCACTCTGCGGCGACATGCTATACGACGCGCACGTCCGAGTACGGAACGACCCCAACTCGAACAAGAGCTGGAATTTGGCGTGGCTTTGCTTAATGAAGATCCAGGAAGAGTGCGTGGTCCCACCACCTCCAAAGATATTCTCGTTCGCATTAACTTGTGTGCGCAAGACAAGAAATCTGAGAGCGGAGTTACTGACGATTTCTACTAGTGGTCTGGTATCCGGCTACGCCGCGATCGAGGCCGCGAAGCCTGAGATGTGGGGTGGTCGTGAGCCTTCTGCAGATGAGACCGCGCAGCTTGCGGCGTGCTTTGAGTATGAGTGGAATAAGGCTGTTGACAACATGCTTCGACACTGGTCTGTTCCGCCTACTTGGTGCTGAGATGCATTGATTGCAGTGGCGCGAACCAACGACGGCGGATGATGATAGGTGTCCCGATCCTAGTGCATGCATTATTAGCGAGGATTCATAGGTATTCTGTGGCATGGCGGGAGTAGGTAACATATTGTTTCAGGCACCAGCATCAGCATCAGCATCAGCATCAGCGTCAGAATTGGCATCAGAATTGGCATTGGCATAGAGGGCATCAGCGCCTGGAAGCGCATCTACACCTCCAAGTCTCACGACGAACGCGGATGAATTTTTCTGTCTGTTTTCTACTTTTCCTCACGTCCATACGGCTCGTCCATAGACTTCGATAGAGATACAGATTGGAATTTCTTGGCTATCGTATTTTCATGGCGCATGATATTGCTATACTTGAGACATTCCGCGACAAATATGACTACAGGGATCGCCGATCGGAGAGAACTGCCCGGCCGGAGCGGAACCTGAAGGCTGACGGAGCAAACCTTGCCAGCCCGGCCGATTCACCCGCCGGATCCCGTAGGACTGTCCGGCGAATACAAAACCCCATGCAAAGACGGCAGTGCCATGTCGTGAACCCGACCAGGCAACATCATACGTGCGATTTCTGAATTTCCTCATCCCGTTCGACGCCTCCAGGAGGCTCAAGTCAAGGAGGGCTTCCGTCATGTGCTGCGCTCTTCTTGCCTCATTAGCTCTCCCCCTGCAAACTGTGGTTATGAGGAGGAATCAATGCGGAACAGCCAGGAGCGGGAATGAACTTCGACTGGAGGTTCTTATCCGGAAGTCTGAACATAGTCGAATTGACTCCAAAGCTCCAAAAGTGACATCGTTCTGGGACGATGGTAAACCCAACTCATGGTGCTTAGCGTCAGGAGACACCAACAGGACTTAATTCGACTACATATTGGTACCTTTGGGTCTCTGTATGTAGCGATGGCTCTGTAGGGCCTGCGAGCGAAGAGATTGAAAATCTTCTGCCCTCGACTCAGGGCGGGTTGGACGCGGGTCTTCGGCTGGGGCCAAGAAATGTCAACAATCGCTCATCGCCGTGGAAAAAGCTCTGAAATGCGTGATTCAAAGCTTCGTGATTGAGTGTCGTCTGGTGAAATTGACTGCTTCCATGATGCGGAAGAACGCCTTAGCGAACGAGTTTGTGGAAGATCCACCGTATTGAGGTCTTGCATCACATGCTGATGCCGCCGAAGAGCTTCGCCGTTGGAGCTCAGAAGTATGAAGTGCGGGAGAAGGACGATATTTGTCAAATTTCAAACGGAAATCTGAGCACACGCACTGGACTAGACCGCTTGCACGGGCGCAGTGAGCCAAAGCCCAAAGATCATGAACCATCAAGTCTATTCTCATTATAGATCATACTAAAAACCAGACGCTGATACAATATCTTAGAATACGTAACGGAAAGACAAGTTCTCCTTATCCGTCATATCCTCAAAGGCGTGAGCGGTGTTGTCGGGAGAAGCCTCGGCGACGCCGGAAGCAGCCATCTCGTCCCTCTTCTCGTTCTGGCGAACGAGATGGATTCGCAGGCAGATGATGATGAGGATGAGCAGCGCGTAGCATCCGAGGTGGGTGGCGAAGGCGATGAAGTAGCGCGGGGCGTTCCAGTCAAGGAAGACCTGGGGGCCGATGGCGTTGCCGGTGGCCCAGATGATGAAGTTGAGGGCGACGGCGACCTGCTTCTTGGTCTGCCCGGCGATGTTACGAGAGATTAGGGAGAGGGCGAGGGTCTGGGCGGACCAGAAGGACAGGGTGATGTAGTAGCAGATTAGCAGGCCGACGTGCTGAGAGAAGGTCTGGTTTGGGAGGGTCATGAGGAGGACGGTGCCGACCACGGAGCTGCATTGCGCTTGAGTCAGAAACAGAAGAAACCTGGCGCTTATGTGTATGTGTGTGTGTGTGTGTGTGAGTGTAGAAAGAACTCACGGAATGCAGAACCCGAGCATGACGTGGAGGTTCTGGTTGGTCTTCTTGACGAGCCAGACGGAGCCAAGGAGGACGAAGATGATGTAGAAGCCGAGGACCATGGCTAGGAGCTGAACCTCCAGTGTGCTGAAGCCGAAGCTCTTGATAATAATGTTGGCGAAGGCGCCGAGGCCGGAGGTGGGCAGGGTGGTGCAGAGGGCGACGGAGGCGTAGCCCCAGACCTGAGGGTCCTTGAGGGCCTCGATGGCCTGCTCGCGCTTGAAGGTCTTGTTCTGGATGCCAGTCTGGTTGTCGCGGACGCGCTCGAGCATCTCGCGCTTCTCCTGCTCGGTGAAGCACTTTGCGCGCATGGGGGAGTCGGGCATCCAGAAGAGGACGAAGACGCCGAAGACGACGGAGATGACGCCATAGCTTCGTGTCATGAGTTAGCATCTTGCGTGGATTGAGTTCAGAGACGGAGCGCAACGAACCTCAGGAAAAGCCATTGCCAGCCCTTCAGGGGCCCGCCGCGGATGTGCGTGAAGCAGTAGGCGAGCAGGCCGCCGACGATCTGCTGGGCGCCGTTCATCATGTACCAGTACGTCACGCGGGAGGCCTGCTCTTCGCGGCGGTACCACATGGAGGAGAGGATGACGAAGGCGGGCTGGCAGGCGGACTCGAAGATACCGAGAAGGGTGCGGACGACGACTAGGCCTGTGAAGTTTGTGCAGGCTGCGTGGCAGGCGAGGGTGGCGCCCCAGGCGACGATTGAGAAGGAAAGGTATTTTGCGATGGGAGCTCGGGCGATGATCCAGTTTTGGGGGTATCTTTTCATCGTTGGTTAGTATGAGCGCGGACGAGATCAATGACACCTCGGGGTAAGGTGGGCGTGATGTACTTACTCAACAAAGAGAATGGCGACGTAGATACAGGTCGTGAGCCATGAGAATTGCTGGCCGACCAGACCGGTGTCCTTCTGGAGACCCATGACGGAGGCGAAGGAGAGAGTGCCCTTGTCGATGGCCTGTAGGAAGTAGGTACAGATCATGACGAGGAGGATGCGGCGGTCGATTTTCTTGCGGAGCTCGTCGCTCCGTTCGCGAGAGACGGTGATGTTGCCGCCGATGTAGGCGGAGAGTTCATTGTCTACGTTTTCGAGGCGGGTTGCTTGGGCCTTTTCGTAGGAGGTGGTGCGTTCAAGCTCGTGGAAGGAGGTTTTGCCTGGGTTTGGCGTTACGTCGGGGACTTCTGTTGATGCCATTTTGATGGGTGTGTGAGGATGGTATGAGATGGATGGTGGTGACCTAGTCGTTGATGCCGTTTGGCACGCGACTGCAGCGAAGGGTCGACACGGGATTGGAGGGTGTCTATATCTGAGAAAGAAGACGCTGGGCAACCTGAAGGAAACGAGAGCAGAGGTATGGATGAATGCTACCTCGTTCTATATATGAACGGCACTCGAGTGGAGCTTGGAGGAGTGCACGGGGGAGAGAGGAAGGGCGAGTGTCTGGATATGTCGCTTTTCTAGACTTCGTCTATTCCATCATCTTCCGCTTGTCAAACCCCGGATTAAACCCTCACTTTCACCCCATGGTTTTCCGTTTGAAGTGCGTGTTCTCCACTGCGGGTTGGGGAGGGGGACACTTCGGTCCCCCGCGAAAAGGGATGACGGGATCCAGTGTGTTACCCCCACGGGCTCTGGGGAGATTGGAACGCCTTTCATTCGACGAATTCCAAGCGAAGGAAAACTGGTACCCAACGAAGAGTACCGGACGGGTGGGTTTATTTGGGACATCATTCGACCGAGATGATGGGAGACCTTCGCGAAGAAGTAGGCGTGGTCCGAGTCTCGCACACACCCCCTTTTGGACCTTCCTCTCCCAAACTTAGCTAATAGTTGGAGAAGAGAGAAATGATCTGGCGAAGAATCTGGCGTGGAGATTGGATGAGATGTCGTGGATCCATCTCATCCATGGGTAAACCGGTACGAGTCAGGGCTGGGATTGGTCGAGAGCCGTTTGGCGAAGGACGCGAAGGGCCCACGGGGTCGGTACGCAGCGACGGTGGGCGTAATTGCATTGGTCAATGGACTTTTGTTCAGACGGCGAGAAGGGAACATGTGGACGCGGAGGGTCTTATTTCTGGTGCGTGTTGGATGGCTTCGGTGGATTACAAGGAAGGCCTGGCGCTGGGAGTGTCTGCTTGATCATTCAAAATACTGAATTCATGTCGCAAAACAATGTCAGTATATTTGGTCTCGCAAGGCTTTGTTGCGACCGGCTCTTACAGAGACGGGTGTCGACGTCTTGGAGGCTCATTGCCAAGAAGGGCGGTCAACGGCAATATGACGGCAGTCGACGGGACGGCCAGGGAGGCGGAGAGGGCTCGGCTTTCCGGAAACCAGCGGCGGGGTTGGTTGGAGTGAGTGAATGCGGCTGTGTCGTTCATCTCGTTAAGAGCCAGGGGAGACAGGGTTCATCCAGCCGCCCTTTCGATCAGGTTAGGAAACTCGAACCAGTCAGGAAAGCAGGAGAAGAGAGAAATGGACACGGAGAGTTGACGGGGTTCAAAAGTACCTAGGGACCAAACCACAAATACCTTAACCTTACCAGGAAAATCGGGGAAATGCGGGGTAAGTGACCCGGGGTCGCGGCCCGGGGGAGGAGGACCCGAGCTGGAGCGGGGACGCACTGACGGTATCCACCAAGAGTGGATCCCGTATCCTTCAGTCCCCCGCCTTTCTGCAGCAGCGCAGTCCCTGGCCGTGGAGGCCACGGAAATAGCCATCTGTATTGTGTCTACTCCCACGGATCCCTCGCGTCTCTTGCGCATTGAGCGGTTGGGGGGGTTCTAAGAAGAGCGAAACTGCAAGCCAACACGGCGCGTTGCTTGGCTCTCCTTCGTCCTCGGTCTGCATAACGCCGAAGTCGTCTTTCCCTCGGTTCCCTTCGTCCACGTACCCCTGACGCCCTGGTTCTTGTTGAGATTATTCCGCCGCAGCCCTATCTTCAAAAAAGATTCTGCGGCCAGCAGAAGAAAAATTGCGTCGACGCGTGCATCTCTCGTCTCGTCCCCTGTTGCGTCACTCTTCACCGAACCGGAACCAAAACCAGGCCGCCAGTTCAGCGCATAAGGTAGCGAAAAGCCGCGGAAAGGCACCTCATATCCACTTCGAATCTCAGCAGAGGTAAGTTATTGTCACTCTGCCAATCGCGGCGGCCCGACCTGGGTTCTTTCTTCTGCGATCGCGGGGCAACTACCCCGCTCATGAATGTGTCAAAAACTCAGGAACTAACAGAAGCAGAGAGCCGTTATCTCACTTTTTTCACCTTTAATCATACATCTCGAACCAACCGTCAAAATGCCCGCAGAACTCCACGGCGTCAAGTCGGCCGATGTCCACAAGCAGGTCAAGCAGCTCATTCATGAGCTTGTCAACATCAAGGACACAACGGGAGAGTTCTTGATGACCCTTGCCGATGGCCGCATCATCGACACCAAGGGCTGGCAAGATTGGGAATGGACTCATGGCATCGGCCTGTATGGAATCTGGAAGTACTACGAGTTGACGGGCGACGATGAGTGCCTCAAGATCATCGAGGACTGGTTCCGGAACCGCTTCGAGGAGGGCCACAAGGGCAAGAACATCAACACCATGGCCGTCTTCCTCACTCTCGCCTACGTCTACGAGAAGACGGGCAACCCGACGTACCGCCCCTGGCTGGAGAGCTGGGCTGAGTGGGCCTACCACGACCTGCCCCGCACAAAGTACGGCGGCATGCAGCACATCACCTACCTCGAGGTCAACGACCAGCAGCTCTGGGACGACACGCTCATGATGACGGTGATGCCGCTGGCCAAGATCGGCCTGGTCCTCAACCGCCCCCACTATGTCGAGGAGGCCAAGAAGCAGTTTCTCATCCACCTGCAGTACCTCTTTGACGCGCCGACGGGACTCTTCTTCCACGGCTGGACGTTCCACGAGGGCGGCCACAACTTTGCGCGCGCGCGTTGGGCTCGCGGGAACAGCTGGGTGACGATCGTCATCCCCGAGTTCATCGAGCTGCTCAACCTCTCGGGCGACGACGCCCTCAGGGCGCACCTTGTCAACACTCTCGACGCGCAGGTCAACGCCCTCGTGCCGCTGCAGGCGGAGAACGGGCTGTGGAGGACGCTCCTGGACGTGCCTGAGGCGGAGGGCTCGTACGTCGAGGCGAGCGCCACGGCAGGCTTCGCTTACGGTATTCTCAAGGGACAGCGGAAGAAGTATCTTGGAAAGGAGTACGAGGAGACGGCGGTCAAGGCGGTCAAGGCTGTGTTGGAGAACATCAGCCCCGAAGGCGAGCTGCTTAACACTTCGTTCGGCACAGGCATGGGCCACAATTTGCAGCATTACAAGGACATCCCGCGGACCAGTATGCCGTACGGCCAGGCGATGGCCATGATGGCGCTGGTTGAGTTCTTGCGTGTCTACTATTGATGCAATGATACCATGTTCCGATTAAATATAATAAATTGAGTCTATCACTTACTAGGTCTTTGAGAGGTCCGGGCCGGTTTCGCCGGACAGAGATATGTTTGAGGTAAGGAGTGGACCGTGAGGACAGGTCTCCGACTTCTTGTCGGCATGGGCCGAAGCGGCTCACTCGCGCCGAGACGCGCTCCGTGGATACATCGTCTTTCGGTCCATCGTTCGACCGAAGTCGCACACCCCGCCATCCGGGGGTTCCGCAAGGAACAAGGTTCGCGACCCTTGACGTTGGAGCGAGGGACCCTGAAATTGGGGTAGCCCTGTCCCTTGTTGACCTGGGCTGAAAGTCGGTAACTAAGATGCGTGCCGTAGTATACGTTTTGCACGGCACAAGACGTAGCAGTTGTTGTTCCAAAGTCGGGGTCTGGCACATCGGAGTTGTAAAGCTATCGATGACTAGGTACTTAACTGCTGGCTTGGGTTTCCCGACCTGATATACGAGCTTGCCCATCCAAAGTATTTTGCTTCTAGGAGTTCCACGGCCATCGCTCGGACGGGGTACGATTAGGTTGATCGGAGCTTTTCGCTGGCGCAGAACGAACACACTATGGCTACATCTGACTGTTCTATATGGGATCTGTTTGTTTGACCGTCAAAATCCTCAAGAGAAGAGAACTTGGCTAGCCATCGGGCACCTCATGAGAGGACCCTGCATAGGCCCAGTTTCGGAGAATTCGAGTACAGAGTCAGATGTCTCGTCGCAGGGGTAGACGACACCAGGAGAGCGCCATCAGAGACGGCGGCTTTGCCAACAGTTCCTGGTCACAAGGCTACCTCTCTCCAAGAAACAACCCAGCGTAGTGGTGTTCTCGACGGTCTAAAAGGTCAACTGATGCAACTGATGGGAGTGTAGCATCACAGACGAACGGTTGGTGGGGATTCGACAGCAAACAGAATGCGAGGGCATTAGCAGCAGGATGGATCTCGGACGAGCGCCAGATCAGAGATCAGATGGGCTCGGCCAATGACATGGCGTTGAAGATTTTAAGGGTGGACGTCATCGTATGCGCGTGATCGGGAGAAGACGACGCACCATGCCATCACTAGACTTTCTTATTGGCTGTTAGTGCTCAAGCTTCTGTTGATAGCGGGAAGCTTAACAGAGACTTCCCTTCCCGCCTGCCACCCGCTTTTTCGGCTGGTGCACGGAGCACGTCTCCGGAGATTGAGGTCACCTTGGTCTGTGCTTCCCGTCTAACAGAAGTATCTCGTACCATTTGGTAGCCCCGAGGTACTGGTACCGGTTTACACCTCACCTTACCCCCCCGCAAAAGCTGACCTTACCCCCCTCCACAGTGCTAAGCCACCTTAGGCAGGCGCGCCGCCACGCTATACGCAATTGAGGGGGGGCAGCCGACCTCTGAAAAGTTAGAATATATCCATGTATATATTATAGCTAAGTACTCTTCTAGTATAGCTTAAATATATTTAGAATATATTTAAGAATCCTAAATAAAATAATCCCTTATATAACCCTAACTTAACCTAACCCTAACCCTTAAAACTAACCCTACCTACCCTACCTAACCCTTATTTTACCCTAACTTATAAAATATATTTTTTCTTAAGTTTTTCTAAATATGTTATAGACATATTCAAAGCATGTATTGAACATGCTCTAAACATGTTGCTGTAATGGTACATAACTGGTCTGTGCACTTAAAAGTGGATGGGGGTAAGGTCAGCTTTTGCGGGGAGGTAAGGTGAGGTACAGGCCGGTACTGGTACCGAGTATCCATATAGGGACCCAGCCACCAGAAATTCGGTACGTCGCATCCAGCCGAAGCTCAGGTAAGGCACCTGGTAATTCCCACCCGCCGTTTTCGCTGCACTCAATCTTCTTCAACCAGCACCACCACCTCACCACCCTCGCGACACGCCCGCTCTCTATCTCCTCCTGCCGCTACCCTCCTCTATCGGGTACTCTGGGATGCACTGTTGACTGCCTCGCGCTACCTTTTAGCAATCGCACTGCTTCCTATTAATATTGCGCGCTCTCCCCGGACCCTCGAAGCCATGCGCTTGAGGCTGCGGTTCTGCATTCCATCACAGTGAGACCCTGGCTGGCAGCGGGGTAGCGCGAGCGCGGCCCAGCAGCTACAGCTACACCCGAAGAGGACCTCCCACCGACCCTTTACCCATCTCCGACAAATTACTACCGACGACGACCGTGTGCTTTTTCGTCGCCTCGTCGCCTCGTCGACGTCATCGCCAGTCCGGCAACCCAGGTCCCCTTTACGCCAGCCTGTTAACCTCAAGCCACGGCGCCCGCGCTGTTGTTAACCTGCCTTCAAAATGGTCAACACCAATGTTGCTGGCGTTTCTGCCGCGTCTCGCACTGCCTCGTCGGGTTCATTCCATGCAGGCGCTCCCATTCCCACCTTGGTGAGCATCGAGTCCAGCCGCCGACAATCTACCATGCGCCGCCAGTCGACTCACCGATATCACACCTTCCCGACGCCACCGCCAAAGACTCCTCGCGAACAGTCCTCTGCTGGCTTCTTCGACCAATCCGAAACGAGTTCCAACGCATCCGACGATGAACACGAACAGACTCCCTTGCCAGTCCGGCAGCTCGCCCTCCTTGCTTTCCTTTCTCTCAGCGAGCAGACGGCACTCAACTCCATAGGGCCATATCTGCCGCAGATGGTCGAGTCCTCTTCCGACATACCGGATTCTCAGACGGGTCTATACGTGGGTATTCTGGCCTCCGCCTTCGCCCTTGCGCAGTTGTCAACGAATTTATTATGGGGATACCTGTCCGATGTTATTGGCAGGAAACCGGTCATGGTCGTGGGCACCTTCCTGCTCATGTGCTGCTTCGTCGCATTCGGGTTCTGCCAGACGTACTGGCAGATACTGCTGGTCCACGTTTTCATGGGCTTTTTGAACGGCAATGCCGCTGTTGTTCCGACTGTACTGGGCGAGGTTACGGATCGCTCGAACCAGAGCAGGGCCTTCACCTGGTTACCTGTGATCTACTCCTTAGGTGGCATTACGGGACCCGGACTGGGGGGTCTGTTGGTTGGCAGTCTTGGGAGGAGATATCCCTACCTCGCGCCGAATCTGCTTAGCGCGACGTTGCTTTTCGTCAGCGTTCTGGTTGTTGGAATCTGGTTCGAAGAGACGCTGGAAAGCCTGGAGCCAGATCACGCTGCCTGGATTCCCGCGTGGGCCCGGAACGCTTGGTCTTGGGTCAAGAGGCGAACACAGCCAAAGAGGAATTCTTGGGCCGCGCGCTGGCCCAGGCGGGGTTCGCAGGTTGCGGTGAGCACATCGGACGATGAGGAGGATGACGAAGAAGCAACCGAGGATCAGGAGCTGTTCAGTCCGGCATCCGAAGAGGGATCAGAGGCTGGAGATGATGCAAAGTCACCAAGTGACCCTGCGACTTGGCGTGAGATTCTGAACCGCAACACGATTCTGGTGTTGCTCACCTATCTGGTCTTCCAACTGTCCAACATCTCTTACAACAGCTTGTATCCCATCTTCGCCGACGCAGACCCCCCGACGGGTCGAGGCTTACCCCCAAGCAAGATTGGTCTTAGCTTGAGCGCAGCGGGTATGGCCACCATTGTGTTCCAGGCCTTCATTTTCCAGCCTGTCAAGGTACGGCTAGGAAACCTGGGCAGTTACCGCGTCGCCCTGCTGGGACTCGCTGTCAGCATGATTTTGATGCCATGGATTGGTTACCTGGATGACGAACCCTACTTTGGCGTTGGCACTGGTTCTACGTGGCTGTACATCGAGTTGGGTGCCATTCTCATCATCAAGAACATCTGCGCAGTAGGTGGTCTCTCCAGTGTGATGTTATTGGTGAGCCTTTTACCCGCTAGATGCCCCGGATTTATACTGAAAGACGCGTAGATTACCAATTGCGCGCCAAATCACGCGACGCTCGGCACCCTGAACGGTATCGCCCAGACATTGTCGGCCGCCGGCCGCAGTTTCGGGCCATTTGTATCCGGTGCGCTATTCACCCTGTCCATACGCGTCCACCCCAAAGGTGAAGCTCTGGCCTGGGGTATTTTTGGAGGCATCGCCCTGCTTGGCTGGGTTGCTTCTCTAGCCATCCGCAACCGCGGTCTCGAAAGCGACGACTGGGTCGGCGAAGAAGACGGAACGGACGGCGAGGTCGAGCCATGATGAATCAAATTATCGCAACAGCTCAGGACGTCCCAATGATGTTCTCGCGTAGGCCACAGAACTTTTACTACTTGTATTGAAAATGTCAAGGATAATCATAGCGTTGCAGGTCGGGATAAATGAGCCCACGGATAAAACGGCTATTTCGCATCCATAGAGGGATACACGGTGATCTCTTAGAAGCATCAGAGCATAGCTAGGCGATAATGTTGACCAGGGAAACCTACCAGCATTTGAGGTGTAAAATATATATCAGTTAACTCGGAGCTTCACAATCGCAGCCTGCCGTCTCACGCCACGGGGTTTTGGCGTCCACGTCATAAGCCCAAGTAAGTTGGGCGCCTAGCTTTTGTTCTGCAGGCGCGATTCTCAAGTTCCACAGATTGCGTGGTTCACAGCTGCGCTGTAGCATCCTCCTCGGTATAAATCCTCACCTGAACACGATACATCAACAGCATCTGTCAGGAAAGTCGAAAATTTCCCTCGACATAGGCACGCTCGGCGTTATACACTTCGCAGCGACACCACCTCTCGGAATATAATATCCAACGACCTCTGAAGGTGAGACTTTCTTTCCATGGTAGTTTGGTCTATGCTAGGCGTGCCTCATCTCTAATAGGAGTAACTTCTGCTGACTCTCGCCTAGCTTTCGATAAGGACTCTTCGCAAGCTCTTAGCTTTACATGGCACTGGGCTTCTTCGGATGCTCAAATTCATCAAGGGCGGCCACAAACCTGAGCAAAGGTCTGGTAGCTAGCTACTGGTTGAATCTCATAAGAGCGAGTAAGGTCCAGAAACAACGAAAGTGACTCCCTCGGGACCCTGATTGGTGCTTAAGCCATCATGGTTCTTCACTTGGTATAGGCAGATTGATGGGAGAATAGAGTCCTGTTGTGAAGTAATGTGTGGTATGAAGGGACTCAGAGAAGCGTGGTCCATTCCATTGTTCTAAGAGAGTTGGAGTGTAGGCTATTAAGGGCTACTTTATATAGGCTACTATAAAGTAAGGAGTTAGCTTGGATAATAGTTATGTACTATAGTATATATAGTAGTATATACCTTATAGTGTGAGGTAAATAAGTAAAGCTATTATAATATACCCCCCTAGTTATAATAGTAATTATATAACTACTTAAGTAGTATTATATAGTATTAATTCTATAAAATAAATTCTAATTACTATTTGTATTAAAATAATTATTATTTATATAATGTATAAATAAAATAATAAGAATAAATTATAATATATATTATATAGAGAAATAAGTACCTTTATTAATTTATTTTCTATACTTCTTTCTTTATTATTATTTATAATATATTTTTATTTAATAATACTTATAAAAGTAATTAAATTCTATATCTCTTATTAATTAAAGAGAATTAATTATTATTAGTAGACTAATTTAATTAGAAGATATCTTAATTTATTAATTTACTTTATTCTTTTTCTCTATATACTATTATAATTAATATATATTATTAGAACTACCTTATCATTATTACTTTTCTATATACTTAAATTATACTTTATTATAAATTATTAATAATTAATTAAATACTTATAAATATAAGATTTAGTACTAGTTAAGTAATATAAATTATTTTTATACTTATTATAATAAAGAAAGTATAATAGGAAGCCTAGTAGAGGGGGAGATAGTCTATCTCCCTAGAAAAGTAAAAAAATAATTATATATATATTAATTCCTTTACTCTAGTTCTATTAATCTCTTTATAAATATTATTAGTATTTAATATAGTAAGTAAAAAATAAAAGAGCACTAAGAAGAATAATTATAATAATACTTAGAGTTTAGAGTCTAAGTATTATAATTAATTTCTTAAAAAAAAGAAAAAGTATAAGGGAGAATAATTATAAAGAGACTTAAAGTTTAAAGTCTAGATATTATAATTATTCACCTAAACTTATTAAGGAGACTTTAATTAGTATATTAATACTTTATTTTCTTACGTATATAATTATTATTTAAAGTAATATTAATCTTATTTCTATGTAAAAACTAAGGAAATTAAGGGAGAGGGTATTAGTAAGGGTAATTTAAAGCTCCCTCTTAACTCTAATTCTTCTAGTAATATTATAAAAGTAAAACTAGTACTTTTATTTAGTACTTATTATATTAAGTATTTCTAAAGTAAACTAATTAGTATATTAAATAGAGTATACTTGTATAATATAATAACTAAATATAATTATTATTATAAGGGTAAAGTCCCTTATATTTAGTTAAATTATATTATTTATATTATTTATATTATAATTTATTATTATAATAAAGCTAAATAATTAACTAAGCCTTAAATAAAATTAAGAAATTATATTTTATTTTATTTTTATAATTATATTCTAATATATGTTATAATAAATTAATTATTAGAAAATTATACTTTATAAGGCTCTTAATACTTAAAGAGAGAATAAAATAGAGAGTTAGAGTAAAATTAAGAGGCTTATAATAAAGAGTAGAATTAATAATTCTATAATAACTATAGCCCTATTAACTCTAGTTTTATATAGAACCCTAGTTATTAATATAATTATAAGTACTTCTTTATTAGTTTTTACTAGTAAAGTAGTAACTTTATATATTTCTATTAATACTCTTATTAGTAATTAATTCTAGGAGAGTTTAATACTTTTATTTTAGGACTTTATTAATTATTATACTTAAGCCCTATAAGGTAAATTATTTTATTATACTTCTATAGGAGTAATCTTAGACTCCCTAGTTAATAGGCTATTAATTTAATTAAATTTCTCTATTTTCTAGTTATTTTAATTTATTTATTTTATTTACTTTAAATACAAATACTATATATATATTTCTTAAATTAAGGAATAATCTAAAGTATTTAAATCTATTATATAATAAGGCCTTTATAAGTCTATTTATTAGTATTTTATTTATTAGTATATATATTATATTAAATATTCCCCTAGTATATGTTTATTATAATTATATATTCTAAATACTTATATAATAAAGGTAAGTTAAAATATATTCCTTTTTCCTTATAATAAGGTAAATTATTTGATTATAATTATAGTAAACCTTCTAAATCTTTCCTAATATAAGTATAATATTATAAAAGAGTTACTTAAGAGTAATTATCTCTTCTATTATATTTTTAAAACTTAGGAGCTTAACTTTAATAATTAAGGTTATAATTATAGCCTACTAAGTAGCCTTTTATTAAATTAGGCCTCTAAAGAGAGAAATTATATATTCTTATAATAACCTTTATATTTCTTTATTATTAATAAAGAATATATTACTTATAATTAATAGTACTTTTTTATTATTTAAGTTCTTAAAGTAAATTATAAAGTAATAAATATAATATAAGTATTAAATAATTTAATTTATTATAATAAAATACTCCTAAGAAGAATTTATTAAGTATTTTAAGAAAAGAGTATCATAGGACTTACTAGGCTAACTAGATCCAGTTACTTCTATAGTAGAGACAATAGGTCTACTATATTTAAAGTAGTATAAAGTGGGTTAATTAAGATAAAGTTATTTAGAGAGGGAGGCCTTAGAGGAAGGAGTAATATCTAGTTAAGAGGGGTTATATATAGTTACATGTGGATTATATAACTACCTATATAACTACTAGAGTATTTACTCCGAGGCCTCGAATCTAAGTAGGATTTAGTAGTATAGGTGAATATTCTAATACTAGTAGTTTTTCTCTTATACTAGGATTTACCTAATATACTCTTTTAAATATATAAATTAAATAATTTTTAAATAATTATAAATATACTCTAATAATATAAAAATATTCTCTTTTCCCTCTACTCTTTATTTATTTAGGTAACTTATTATTCTATATAAATTATAATTCTATTTATATTAATAAGTTAGTAAAGGGCTTTATTTAGTAAGGCTTTTATAAAGGTATTAGTAGAGTTATTTTTA